>JAOTNS010000277.1:0-122202 GCA_028476615.1 Culter alburnus | reverse complement strand
GCCTTTCAAATTACATGTGCAAAATTCAGAATTAAATGAATGTGCTGCAATTGTACAAAAAAGAGAGTCTGTAGGGAGGCCACATGTTTTAGCCTTAAATAAGCACATTAGTTTCAAGTTTAATTTTTGTTTTGAAGAAAGATTTTCTTTAAATGTGAATTTCGTTTAGTATGATTGTATCTTATTTTCAACATTTTTCATCACCAATTGCCTGGATTTAATACATAAAAGCACTATACAGACAAATAATAATGACATGGAGGCGCCGGCGCGCCGCGGTCACACTTACACCATTTGAAACTCGTAACACCGCTGTCACCAAATGTACATCTTGTACACACATATTATGTTGAAATAACAATATGTTGAAGTAAATTATTATAATAATTAATCTTTAAGAATATTTGATTGAATGGCTGAATGTTGTGCTTGTTCAATTTAATAAATTAAACTTTTAATTATGATAATTAAAATAATTGAATATTAATATTGAGTGGCCAATTTTTGCTCATTTATATTAGTATTATATAATATATATATATATATATATATATATATATATAACTGCGCAGTCCCCCTGTAGCCTAATGATCTAGCACAGCAGCACCTGCGTAAAAAAAAAATGTGGCGCCGCCCCTGGTTATAACGGCCCACCATTAAAAATGTCGGGTTTAAATCGGGCTCGGCTCATAATTATAGTGAACGTGTCAGGCCGGGCCAGGCTCGGACACAACGTCTCGGGCTCGGGTAGGGTCGGGCTTGATTTGTTGGACCTGATCTAAGCTCTACTTCAATGGACACCAAACAGTGAAGGTCAAAATTAGTTTCACTGCAGCTTCAAATGTCTACACAATCCCAGATGAGAAATAAGGTAATATCTAGTGAAACCATCGCTCATTTTCTGAAAAAAAATTGAAAATTATATAAGTTTTATCCATAAATGCGCATCTTGAACAGCTCTCTTCTTCTTCTCTATTTGAATTCCAACAGTGTAGACACTGCTAAGTTTTATTACTGCCCTCCACAGGTCAAGGTTTTGAACTAATTTTTATATGCAATATGCTAGTTCAATAGTATATAACAATTAGTTCAAACTTTGACCTGTGGAGGGCAGTAATACGCTTAGCAGTGTCTACAATGCTGGAATTCAAATAGAGAAGAAGATGAGAGCTAGTTCAAGATGAGCATTTATTATTAAAACTAATTTTCTATTGAAAAATAATTTTCAATTTTTTTCAGAAAATGAGCGATGGTTTCTCTAGATAAGACCCTTATTTCTCATCTGGGATTGTGTAGGGGGGGGACTTTACTACTGACATGACATGCAGGGACCAGGGCATGTCATCAGAGAGGTGCACACCAAGGAACTTGATGCTCCTGACAATTTCCACAGCTTTTCCATCAATGTGTAAGGGGGAGTGGCTGTCCTCCTGCATCCTTCTAAAGTCCCCGATCATTTTTTTAGTTTTGCTGATGAGGCAGAGGTTACTATCATTGCACCACTTTGATAGTGTTTTTACATCATCTTTGTAGGCCACCTCATCACCATTCGTGATAACGCCCAAAATGGAGGTGTCATCAGCTAACTTAAAGATAATGTTGGTGCTGTGTTTGGCAACACAGTCGTGCGTGAACAAAGAGTACAGTAAGGGGCTGAGAACGCAACCCTGTGGAGCACCTGTGCTCAGAGTCAGCGTGGAAGATAGACGGTTACCAATTCTCACCACTTGGGGTCTGCTCGTCAGAAAATCCAAAATCCAATTGCATAATTGTGTGTTTAGTCCTAAATCCTTAAGTTTTACAATAAGTTTGGCTGGAATGATTGTATTAAAGGCAGAGCTATAGTCAGTGAATAACATTCTCACGTAGGTGTTTTTCTTATCCGGGTGTGCGAGAGCACTGTGCAACGCAAGACTGATGGCATCATCTGTCGATCTATTTTTGCAGTATGCAAATTGGAGAGGATCCAAGGTGTCCAGCAGGGAAGAGCAGATGTGATTTTTGACAATCCGCTCAAAGCACTTCATGATGGTAGAGGTCAAAACTACCGGTAAGTAGTCATTCAGGCAGCTGACAACATGCTTTTTAGGAACAGGGATGATAATGGTCTTCTTAAAGTCAACAGGGATCACAGACATCCTAAGGGATAGATTAAAAATATCTGTAAAAACCTCCACTAGCTGGCTGGCACAGGCTTTAAGGACACAGCCCTGAACACCATCAGGACCTGGTGCTTTTCGTGTGAAGCTAACAGTGGTGTCCTTTCCCAGGAACAAATCTGACCCGGTGCAAAACTGAAGGAAGAGGGACAGGTGTTGTTTATCTACTTCTTCTAAGAAATGTACTTGGATACCTGCCAGTGTGTTTTTGTTGTACATTTATCGTAGCAGGGTAGGCTATTGATTTCATTACTATTACTATAAGTGTATTAGACTATATCCATTACCCATATGTTGCTCTCTAACACTTTGTTCATTTCATGGCGAAACTGTGGGTAGTTATACAGACTTACTATTAGGAAGGTTAAGCTTCAACAACATAATTGAGGTCACAGCAGGCTTTATTTTATTTATTTATTTTTTTTTTTTCAAGATATGTTGTACATGTTCTGAAGGGGTGGATTCTGGAATCCACTGCCGCTTCAATATATATCTTTTAAGTTATTAATCAACATTTATATTTCTGTTAAAATATTTGAATGACTTCTTCAATGTATGTTAAAGCATCTATTTTCCTCTGTACCTCTCACTGAGAGAAAAGAACATGTTATCAGTATGTTTTGGGAAAGTTTCCTGCTCAGAGCAGAGCTCAGATCAACTTCAGCCTTGAAGAAGCTGTGATCGGTGATGTGCGCTAAGTGTTCTGTGCAGGTCCCTTTGTACTGGACAACTGGCATTCTGCTTGAGACCAGCAGACACCATGTCATGACCCCAAAAGGACATCCAGTACCTAAATCCAGGGTCCCCTCGTCATCACCGTGACAAAGGGAGATATGCAAAGGGAGATAGGAAAATTTCTAATCTTGTCTATTTTTTTCTTAGCCAATCAGAATCATTCAACCTGAAGTAATGACGTAGTTAGTTGACTCTGTTAGAGTATAATTATTGTGGAAATGTGAATGTACGCAGAGCGGCCTACGAACTCCTTGTGAGACTTGAAGCTGGCTTCTGCTGATGAAAACTGCAAACTATTCTTCATAAATTTTTCTTCAATTTTTAATTTTTTAAAACTTTGACTCCGGGTCTTTATTCAACATATCTGGTCTCAAGGGTCCTAAACTGTTTTTCCCCAACAGTTTATGGTGGAGGATTGTGCGGGCAATCATTCTTCGGTGACATCCCTGGCTAAACAACAAACAAGGTAGGAAGCTGTTTTATTATTTGGTTAGGGCTGTCTGAGTGGAAGAGATTGGGGCAGGAGAGCGGCAGAGCCTCACTCAGACGTGAGTGAGGAGTACCATAGAACCGGATTTGGAGGCCGGGGAGGTACACTAATTTTTTACACACATTTTTTTGTGACCCTAATTTGGATTGGACCAGTATATGTAACTGTGATTTGGAGTATACTTTGCAGTTTCATCAAGCAAAGCCAAAGCTGTGTTGTTTAAGATCGCCGCCTCCATCAGGTGAGTTAACTTTGACAAAATATGGCCGACAAATTGAGTAACTTGATCAGTAACTTGATCCTGATACAGACAATGAGATGGAAGAGAGCAAAATGCTGTAAGCAGCTCTGCTCTGAAGCTCTCACTTCAAAGACAGAGACTATTAAAATAAAGATGACAAGGAGTGTTTTAATTGTGGTGAGCAGGGCCATCTCGCCCATAATTGTAAAAAAAAGGTGTAGACAGTGTGGGAAACTTGGCCATAGTGTAAAATATTGTAAACAAAAGAAATAAAAGAAAGAAACAAACAGAAAAAGAGACTTCTACTCTGTCTGAGAGCTTGTGAAATTGAATAACAAGAGATAACAACAAGGTCAAAAGATTGTAGTCTTAAGAAATTCCTTTTGAAGGGAAATCTATAATAATTTTTATAATAGTTTTATATTAAATGGACAAAAACAGGTTAATGTAAAATTACAGTGAATGAATCCAAAACATGTTACCAAAAATGAAAAATAGGGATGATTGGATGTTCTGAAAGTTTCAATTTATGGAAAAATATTTGAACAGTCTCAAGTATGTTTTGAACAGTCTCAAGTACGCTATCACAGGACCTTAAATTTCTAAATGTTTGATTTATGATGGTCAAAGTGACAGAGGGTTTAAATGGCATAAATGAGACTGCCAGTGTATCAGAAACTCAACCTGACTGGAAATTTGTAACCTCTAATTTCCATGATGTGTGAGTAAAAGACAAATATAAACAGTTGTTTATTTGGAACTTAATGTCATTTCTGGCAAAGTCTTAAGCTGGGCCAGAGTCAAAAGACAGTAGATAAAGTTTGATGTTAAAAGTTGTAAAAAGGCAGAGTACCAGTCCTGAAATCCTCAGTCTCTCACTCGGAGTCAGCTAAATGATGCTATCTGAGCTTGTGTCATAAGTGATAACAAGCTATTTATAGTGAAGCACAGTGTCTCAGTTGAAAATCATGGACACAGAGATGTTAAAAGAAATGATTGCCATAAAGAGGTTAAGTTGTTAAATTAGTTAATATTTGTTGTTAAATGTGTCAAAGTAAAACTCAGTGAGTAAAAAGAGGTCTTTAAAATGGTAATACAGACCTTGAATGATAGAAGTGACTATTTTGATGAATTTTGTCTATGACCAGTAACTTTTTTGTCTGATCTTTGTCACCACCATGTGCAGGGCCGATGGCTCCAGTTACAGATGTGGCAAAACACTACACTGAATGGACAGTGAGAATTAAATTCACTGAGAACAATCTCAGCATGGATATGTTACTGCTGAGAGAATGCAGTCTAATGATTTTAGTGATTAAATACTGCTGTTATTAACCTGTCTCCATGTTTTAACACTATCAGGCAGTCCAATGGCTCTGGTGGCTCTTGAATGCAACCTCCCTAAGCTCCAGGAAACACCCGATTCTGGTGAAGAAAACTGTCAAAGATTGAATGATGGGAAAGAGCGGTAACCAGTGTGCACGAGGTGATTTCTCAATGACTGCTAAGATCCTCTTTGGCCAGACAGAGGACAACCTAAGGCAGGGGGTTACCGCCGCCACTGGGCATCTACCCTGGAGGGAGGTGTTTATGTGAGATGGGTATGAGAGTGGAGCAGGATGTCTGTGAGGCCAGCAGCATCAAAAGGGGGGAGCTGTCAGAGGTACAGCAGTCCGTCCCAAAAATGTTCCTCTATACCACTCACCAAAAACCGCATTCCTAAGATGGCTTGTTTTTCATGGTGACAAGTCCACAACTATGCCAGGGGACAAGACCCTGAGGAAAAGATTATTGATAAAGAGCTGATGGGAATGAGCTTTCAAGAGCCGACTGAGACCATGAGGTGATTGTCCGTAATTTCTGGGGGAGACCAGAGTAAAATTAACATGATGTTGGTTGCCCTATTGGCAAGAACTGTATAGACGTTTTAGATTCAGCAGTACTACAAATCCCTAAATCCACGAGACTGTGTTGATTTTGAACTAATGTGTGTCTATAGTTTTTACTCCTGCAGGTCATGGGACATGGCAGAGTATAATTCGTAGACATGGTGGTGGTTAAAGATAAAGACTGACTTTGAAGAGTCAAGAGACAGATAAGTGCATTCAGCATTTAAAGTAAGATAACCTCAAAAATGGCTACTAGCATAACATATTTTAGATGGTGGTAATGGTTTTTTTGAAAGTTAAACATTTACTTTTAACCTTTGAAAAACAAGGGTTCTATATAATAATTTAATATTAAATTCTGTCTAAGTTACAGACTTGTGATTCTGTTGAAAAGATTATTAGTTCAGTAAGAGAGAGAGACTGCTTGAGTGGAGGAAAAGGATGGAGCTCTGTCTGTCTGTTATCAGCCTGCTAAATCTTAAACAAAACAATGAGATTAGAACCAAAACAACCCAGCTGACTTTTCTGAAAACAAATTATAGTGAAGAGACATAATTTGAGACTGCATAAGAATAAAACCTACAGGAAAATGAAAATTTAAATGTGTTTTTAGAATTAAAACAAAAGCCAACCTTGACAATGAGCAGGTTCATATTCATGTGTCTAGTGTGTGTGAGGCTGACTGAACTTTATGTTTTGTATGTGTTAGTTTGGGGAAATAATCTGTCCTCAGTGTGTATATGTCATTTACCTCTGGAATGAGTGTTTTATCATTACAGATGGGTTAAGTGAAATGACAAATTTTGACAAGCCGATATTTCGGATTGAATCTTATGAAAAGATGATACAGAACATGGGACGAGCTTTAAGTGGATTGGATATCCAGCTCTGTCTGCTAATGGTAATTATGACTTTTGTCATTTATGATGTTGATTTTAATTATTCTCTGGATTAGTATTTTTAAGAACATTTATATAAATTGGAATTGTGGAATTGAAGATTGCCGTCCATGGGTTAAAAACCCTTGTCTAAATTTAAACACTGTCTTTGTTTGATCAGAATGATAAATGTAAATGTTATAAGCTTTGACGGCAGAGACAAAGTGACACATTGGCTAAGTCACTAGTAAATTATCCAGAGAAACCCCTCAAATTTATGGAAGGCCGTGGGCAAACAAAGGAGGAGTGAATATAATTGATAAAAGTTTTATTTATTATTGTTTATTTTTTTATTTTATTTTTTTTTATCCATTAAATGGATGCATGACATTAGATGTCTAGAGAAATACAATTTATGTAATAAGGGTTGAAGGTGAAAGAATCTATCAGGCTGTTTGTGCAACCTAGGGATTTGAGAAAAACAATAATTTGGTTTCTGCAAAACAATAGAGATAAGTGGGACTGAGACAGTAACGATAATATATTTTTAGATCTGCAGACTAACAATTTGATGGGATAGAGTGACAAAATTATAAGCAGTTGAAATTATTGTGATGAAAAAAAAAAGAGAGAAACTGTTTCAAAAACAGCTTTAAAGAAATTGATAATGTCTTATAGTACAAATTTGTATAATTTATAAGTGTTATGGAAGAAAATCTGTCCATTTTTGTTTTTGTTTGACAATTTTGGTGCAGTGAGTAATAATGAAAAAGATCCCTGCCAAAGAAGAGGGTTAAGATTTTGGTCATTAAGATTTTGGTCAGCCTATGCATTATATTGACAAGAACTTGAGTTTAAAACTGACTTTAAAGGAAGTCTTAATTATTATTAAATTATTTTGAATGCTGCACTTTTGACAGTCTCAATACTGTGAAATGTTGTGAAAATTGAGTTTCAGATTAATAATAATTAGGTATTGCGTATTATTAACAGTGAATGTCATGATATCAGTCAAGACAAAGAAATTGTTACTCTAACTAAATTTATATGTTTTGATGATTATTTAATTTTGATGAAAGGTTTTTTAACGAAATGTTTTAAAATTCAAAGGTTTAGGTTTATGTTTATTTTTATTTATATTGTTTATTTTTTTGTGGGCTATAATGGATCTGTTGTGAAAAGAAATCTTAACAAAAGTATTATTAAGTAAAAGTAACAATTCTATGTTTTATTGAAAATGATAATTGAAATGGTTATGGTCATGTAAATTTGTTTTCTTTTATTTCTATTTTTAAAGGTGTTTAAAAAAAGAGATTTAAAAGATGTTCTACAATTAAGGTGGTACATGCTATGTCTATAGACTGTAAACTGAACAATGATTTAAGAAACTTAAAATACTTAGATGGATTATGATGGGTCTTATTTATTTATTTATTTGTTGTTGTTGTTTATTTTGAATTAGACCACAATTTTGTTTTTAATATTAAAAATTATCTATAAGGGTATAGTGAAATGAGTGGATTTTACGATCCATTACCTTGTAATATATATAATGAATTGGAAATTATATTTTTCTAAAATCCAGTGTATAGATCCTGGTGTTTATGATTACAGGCAATTTCTGTATTTAGTATCTGAGTAGTGACTGAGGGTCTGGCCCATGCCAGGAATGCAGTAACAGCGCTTGCTCATTTAGCCTGGCTTGCAGAGAATAAATATTTGCTTTGTAGTCAAGGAATTTGATGATAAACCAAATCACAAAGATTGATGTAAAGACGACTATGTGTAAGGACTGAAGGTCAATAATGCACTATGTGCTCTGTAGAATATTCTGTTCTAGTTAAGTCCTTTGAGGGAAAACCTATTGTCTATTTTGTACAATTGTAACCTGCCAGGGGAGCATGGGTGAGCAATGTTAAATTTTGAAGCGGCCTAAATTGTTAAGATCAGATGTGGTGTTTAAGACTTCACATCGGTCTTTTAAGGGGGGACTGAAGGGGTGGATTCTGGAATCCACTGCCGCTTCAATATATATCTTTTAAGTTATTAATCAACATTTATATTTCTGTTAAAATATTTGAATGACTTCTTCAATGTATTTTAAAGCATCTATTTTCCTCTGTACCTCTCACTGAGAGAAAAGAACATGTTATCAGTATGTTTTGGAAAAGTTTCCTGCTCAGAGCAGAGCTCAGATCAACTTCAGCCTTGAAGAAGCTGTGAATCGTGTATGTGCGCTAAGTGTTCTGTGCAGGTCCCTTTGTACTGGACAACTGGCATTCTGCTTGAGACCAGCAGACACCATGTCATGACCCCAAAAGGACATCCGGTACCTAAATCCAGGGTCCCCTCGTCATCACCGTGACAAAGGGAGATATGCTTCTTACTATCTGTCCA
The DNA here is from genome assembly GCA_028476615.1 of Culter alburnus. Lineage (NCBI taxonomy): Eukaryota > Metazoa > Chordata > Actinopteri > Cypriniformes > Xenocyprididae > Culter > Culter alburnus. Next base: position 113,413 of record JAOTNS010000277.1, on the reverse strand, counting down.
CGTGTGGAAAATTTCTAATCTTGTCTATTTTTCTTAGCCAATCAGAATCATTCAACCTGAAATAATGACGTAGTATAATTATTGTGGAAAAGTGAATGTACGCAGAGCGGCCTACGAACTCCTTGTGAGACTTGAAGCTGGCTTCTGCTGATGAAACTGCAAACTATTCTTCATTAAATTTTTCTTCAATTTATTAATTTTTTTTAAAACTTTGACTCCGGGTCTTTATTCAACATATCTGGTCTCAAGGGTCCTAAACTGTTTTTCCCCAACAGTTCATATTTCCAAAGTTCCTGTTAATATTCTCTCTGAGGCACAAGGTTTCAAAGGGCCAGTTACAACTTTACAATAAGTTTAAACAATTTGTCATGTATGTTCGTTGATCAATTTTGTTTTTCTAGTATTCTCATCATCACTGTTCTGTCATGACTATAACACGTATTCTACTATTTATTTATTTATTTATTTTTTTTTGAAACTGAAATTTTGGAATGTGTTATTTTGGGACAATTAAGCCATTCCCTCTTTAAAACATAACCTGTTTGTCTTCACTACTGACCCTTAGAATACAAATGTCAAATGTTAGGTCTGCAGCAATACATTTTTTTTTTTTTAGTTATGAGGCCCCAACTCACTGTTAATTAGCTCCCTAAGAGTTATGTACAAGTTCACTTCTGCAAACACATCGTTCGAAAGGTTCAAATCATGCTCTGACATAAGATCAAACCATACGTTTTATAATGTCTTCTTCGCATGGAATTTCCTTGAAAACACACTCTTCTAAACAGACTTGAACCTTCTGGATGCAGGTGGTCTGTGGCTCCATATAGATGAGACATATGTAACCCAGACTAATTAAGGGGATATATATATATATATATATATATATATATATATATATATAGTATGAGGTTCAGAAAAGAAAAGTAAATAATTGAAGATTGGCGATATTAACACTCTGGAGTCTGAGGTATCGCCGTTGATACCACCTCGGTTTTTTTCTTACCAGTGTGAAAGAGACTCAAAATATTCCGTCAGTGTTGCACATACAATTAAAGGTGCCCTAGAATCAAAAATTGAATTTACCTTGGCATAGTTGAATAACAAGAGTTCAGTACATGGAAATGACATACAGTGAGTCTCAAACACCATTGTTTCCTCCTTCTTGTGTAAATCTCATTTGTTTAAAAGACCTCCGAAGAACAGGCAAATCTCAACATAACACCGACTGTTATGTAACAGTCGGGATCATTAATATGTATGACCCCAATATTTGCATATGCCAGCCAAAGGCATTACACAAGGGCAGCCAGTATTAACGTCTAGATCTGTGCACAGCTGAATCATCAGACTAGATAAGCAAGCAAGAACAATAGCGAAAAATGGCAGATGGAGCGATAATAACTGACATGATCCATGATTACATGATATTTTTAGTGACATTTGTAAATTGTCTTTATAAATGTTTCGTTAGAATGTTGCTAATGTACTGTTAAATGTGGTTAAAGTTACCATCGTTTCTTACTGTATCCACGGAGACAAGAGAGCCATCGCTATTTTCATTTTTAAACACTTGCAGTCTGTGTATAATTCATAAACACAACTTCATTCTTTATAAATCTCTCCAACAGTGTGTAATGTTAGCTTTAGCCAGGAAGCACAGCCTCAAACTCATTCAGAATCAAATGTAAACATCCAAATAAATACTTGTGGCGAGGGGGGCGTGGTTTAGCGGAATCTGCAGCGGGAAAGAGAGAGAGGAGACGCGCGGTGTCTGAGTGGATTAGACGCAAATGATAATCACCTGTTTCTTGTTTCAGTAATTGGCGTGGAGAGAGTATTTAACGCCAGGAGAAACAGGAGCCTGGGAGAGAGAGAAGGACTGCTGGCTGTTTTCCCCACTCCTTGCATCTCTGTTGGAGTGAACTGTGGATTTACTTTGTGATCGTTTTGTGCCTATCTGCACGCTGTTTTGTTATCATTTGTTTCTGTCTGAAATAAACAGCCAGTAGTCACCGCTGACCCTGTCCTCTTCCCTCCTTGACTTACGAACTTTGTTACACTGGTGCCGAAACCCGGGAGGGAAGATGGATGCCGCCGCCATGCCAGAGTCCTCCGCTGCGCCATTTGCGGAAATAATTACATCCCTCGCGGTCATGCAACATGACCAACACCAGGCCCTGCTGGACTTAAGACAAGATCAGGAGAGGCGGTTCCAGGCCGTCCTCCAAGCCCAGCAGGAAGACCGCGAGAGGTTCCGGAGCTGGATGGACCGGGAGGCTCGGCCGGGAGCCTCGGACCAACGTGCTGTGCCCGCCCACCTCCCACTCAATAAAATGGGGCCTGAGGACGACCCGGAGGCATTCATCGACCTGTTCGAAACATCTGCCGAGATCTGTGGCTGGCCGCGGGACCAGTGGCCGATGCGCCTGGTCCCGTTGCTCTCCGGGGAGTCCCAGGTAGCGGCACAGCAGCTTCCGGTGCGGAGCCTCCTGGACTTCGACGACCTCAAGAGGGCCATCATCCAGCGGGACCCTTCGTGATGGCCCAACAGCTCCGGGACTCCTGCCGCAAATGGTTGCTGGCCGGCGGAAGCGACGTGGAGGAGATCATCGACCGAGTGGTGCTGGAGCAGTTTTACCACTCGGCTTCCGAGGAGAACGGCCGAGTGGGTCCAGTGCCACCGCCCCACGTCGCTGGAGTCGGCTATCCAACTCGCGGAGGATCATATGGTGGCATGCCCCGGGGTCGGCAAACCCTTGTCATCCGCTTCTCTCTCTCCTTCTCTTCCATCTCCTTCTCTCTCTCGCCCTGTCCCTTTACCCAGGTCTCGTCCACCCGGCCCTCCTCGAGTCCCGCCCCGCCCCCGGCCATATTCCTTATGCGGCCCGCCCGCTTCCCGCGGAGGGGGGCGGGGGGGGGGCGGGCCTGCTCCTGTGTCTCCGCTCTCTCCACGCCAACCGTCTAATCCACCCTCTGCTAATGTCGGGCCTGTTGGCGTTGGGTGGACAGGGTCCCAAGGTGGGAGGTCCGGTCCGGGCAAACCCCCCCCAGTTTCCAGCATCCGTTAATTTTGGGAACGAATTGGCCAGCGTTTACAGAATTATTAGGGGTTTTATGTACGGATGCTTCTTGGGGAAAAAATGCACTGGAGGGGAGCGTGAGTGTGCAGGCGGGAGAGACTGAATCGGGACCTCTGAGTACTGCCTCAGGGGAACAGAGCGAAATCGAGAGACTTATTCTCTCGGAGCGCGATGATTTCCCCCTGGAGCAGTCTCAGGACGAGACGCTGAAACGTGCGTTTGAACAGGTCAGTACCATCGACGGTCAGCCTCTCCATCCTGGACAACCGCTTACCTATCCATATTTTGCAATTATAAAAAATAGGTTGTATCGAGTGACCCAAGACGCTCAGACAAAAGAAGATACAACCCAGTTGTTAGTTCCTAGGAGCCGCAGGGAAATGCTTTTTCAAGCGGCTCATTCTAATCCAATGGCTGGACATTTAGGACAGGGAACGACACTAAATCGCCTCATGACCCGTTTTTTTTGGCCGGGCATTCACGAGAATGTGCGCAGGTGGTGCGCGGCTTGTCGTGAATGTCAGTTGGTAAACCCACCGGCCACCCCAAAAGCGCCTTTGCGCCCCCTCCCATTAATGCAGGTCCCCTTCGAGAGAATTGGCATGGACCTCATCGGGCCATTAGAGCGATCAGCAAGAGGACATCGTTTTGCATTGGTCATTGTGGATTATGCAACACGATATCCAGAAGCAGTGGCTCTCCGCAACATTTCCGCTAAGAGTGTTGCTGACGCACTGTTTTCTTTAATCTCCCGAGTGGGGATTCCTAAGGAAATCCTTACTGATCAGGGCACGGCATTTATGTCACGGACGTTACGCGAACTTTACGAATTATTGGGCATTAAATCGATTCGGACCAGCGTCTTTCACCCACAAACGGACGGGCTGGTCGAACGTTTTAATCGCACGCTTAAAACAATGATTCGTAAATTCGTTCAGGAAGACGCCAAAAATTGGGACAAATGGTTGGAACCCCTGTTGTTCGCTGTGCGAGAGGTCCCGCAAGCCTCCACGGGGTTTTCCCCCTTCAAGCTTCTCTATGGTCGTCAGCCCAGAGGGGTGTTAGACGTCATAAGAGAGGCTTGGGAGGACGGACCTTCTCAATCTAAAAACGAAATTCAGTATGTGCTGGACCTGAGAACAAAACTCCACACTTTGGGGTGGCTATCGATGGAGAATTTGTTGCAGGCCCAGGACAAACAGAGCCGGCTGTATAACAGGGGGACCAATTTGCGTAAATTTGCACCGGGAGATAAAGTGCTTGTATTACTCCCAACGTCAAGTTCAAAATTACTTGCAAAGTGGCAAGGACCGTTTGAGGTCACACGGCAAGTTGGAGAGCTCGATTATGAGGTAATACACTCAGATAGGAGAGGAGCACGTCAAATTTATCACCTCAATCTCCTGAAAAAATGGAATGAGGGAGAATCAGTGATGCTGGCGACGGTGATTAGCGGAGAGGATGATCTCGGGCCAGAGGCGAATATAAAACAACAATCTCTCGCACTGGCCCCAGGGGGAGATCACCTCTCGCCCTCCCAGCTCATTGATTTAACCAAATTACAGGCAGAGTTTGCTGACGTGTTTTCTCCCCTACCTGGCCGTACCAACCTTATTCAGCACCATATCGAGACAGAGCCGGGCGTGGTGGTTCGCAGCCGGCCATATCGCTTGCCTGAACACAAGAAAAAAGTAGTTCAGGAAGAATTAGGTGCGATGCTTGAAATGGGGGTAATAGAAGAATCCAGCAGTAACTGGGCGAGCCCGATAGTTTTGGTTCCTAAGACGGACGGCTCGGTCCGGTTCTGTGTGGATTATCGCAAGGTGAATGCTGTGTCGAAATTCGACGCATATCCAATGCCACGGGTTGACGAATTGCTTGACCGGCTTGGTACGGCTCGTTTTATTCGACACTGACTTAACAAAGGGTATTGGCAGATCCCCTTGTCTCCATTATCCCAAAACAGCTTTCACGACGCCGTTTGGATTACACCAATTTGTTACACTTCCGTTCGGGCTGTTCGGGGCACCGGCTACCTTTCAGCGGCTGATGGACAGGGTTTTACGGCCCCATGCTGCATATGCGGCTGCCTATCTAGATGATATCATCATATTTAGTAATGACTGGCAGCGGCATATGCAGCATTTGAGGGCGGTCTTGAAGTCGCTGAGGGGAGCCGGACTCACGGCCAACCCGAAGAAGTGTGCAACTGGGCGCGTGGAAGTAAAGTATCTGGGCTTCCACTTGGGGCATGGACAGTGCGTCCCCAATTGATAAGACGGCAGCAGTTGCGACCTGTCCCCCACGGCAACAAGACCCCCCGGACTTGACTGATCTTACTAAAAAGGAGGCACCAGATACGGTCCAGTGGACGGAGCTGTGTCAGCAGGCGTTTACCCAAGTAAAGGCTGCTCTGTGTGGCGGGCCGTTGCTTCACTCTCCTGATTTCTCTCTCCCTTTTTTGTTGCAGACTGACGCGTCGGACAGGGGGCTGGGTGCTGTCCTGTCCCAGGAGATAGGGTGGGAACGGCCGGTGCTGTACATTAGTCGCAAGCTCTCTAAGAGAGAGACTAAGTACAGCACCGTGGAGAAGGAGTGTTTGGCCATCAGGTGGGCTGTCCTCACCCTCCGCTATTATCTTCTGGGACGGGAATTCACCCTCTGTTCGGACCATGCCCCTCTGCAGTGGCTCCACCGCATGAAGGATACCAACGCACGGATCACCCGTTGGTATCTAGCTTTACAGCCTTTTAAATTCAAGGTGGTCCACAGGCCGGGTGTTCAGATGGCTGTGGCCGATTTCCTCTCCAGAAATGGGGGGGGGGTCTGCAGGCCGGACGGCTCCCCGGCCTGAGTCGGGCGGTGGGGGTATGTGGCAAGGGGGGCGTGGTTTAGCGGAATCTGCAGCGGGAGAGAGAGAGAGGAGACGCGCGGTGTCTGAGTGGATTAGACGCAAATGATAATCACCTGTTTCTTGTTTCAGTAATTGGCGTGGAGAGAGTATTTAACGCCAGGAGAAACAGGAGCCTGGGAGAGAGAGAAGGACTGCTGGCTGTTTTCCCCACTCCCTGCATCTCTGTTGGAGTGAACTGTGGATTTACTTTGTGATCGTTTTGTGCCTATCTGCACGCTGTTTTGTTATCATTTGTTTCTGTTTGAAATAAACAGCCAGTAGTCACCGCTGACCCTGTCCTCTTCCCTCCTTGACTTACGAACTTTGTTACAATACTATACTCACATGATCCGAGCAGTATGCATGACGAACATCTTGGGGGATTCCATTTGTTATATTAGGGTTATATTAGCTGTGTGAACTTTGTAAATGCACTGTATTATAGTCGAGAGCTCGGGGGGCAGTGAGCACGCGATTTAAAGGGGCCGCAGCCTGAATCGGTGCATAGTTAATGATGCCCCAAAATAGGCAGTTAAAAAAATTCATTAAAAAAAATCTATGGGGTATTTTGAGCTGAAACTTCACAGACACATTCAGGGGACACCTTAGACTTATATTACATCTTGTAAAAACTGGTTCTAGGGCATCTTTAAGAGTTATACACCATTTTAATCTGTTGAATATCTTCTTTTATTTGTGTACACTCAGAGTAAAAACAAAATGTTGTGCTTTTTGCAAAATAAAGAAAACTAACATGATGCGTGATCTGTCGTCTCCCTCTGAAAGAAATCCAATCTGATAGTTCTCAGAAAATGAACTGTAACTTAGTGAATACTAATGACACAAAAATTAGACTTATGTCTAAAGAAACGTTGAAATGTCAGGTTTTAAATTGTGTAAGTCAAATCGAAAACAAATATTCTCTGTTTATGTAATTGTATGAAAAGAGAGCCATGTCAGAAGCCCATGATTCAGCTCATTATCCGCTAATGCAGCCACGCCCACAGAGGGAGCTCTATTCAGACGCAAATTCTGAGGCAATACATGTATACATCGTCTCAATCGTGTATTTATTGTCTTAAAAGTGTTTTGCATAGCCATAGTTAGCGATCTCTGGAAGCCTCTGTTAGTTCGGTTAGTTCCTGGAGGCATTTGTGGACTAAATGTGCACAGAGCACCCTCTGGCTGCAAGTATGAATTGAAAACACAGTATTCAGCGCTCACAGTGATGACAATAAATATTGAATAAATATTACTCCTCTGTATAGAAAACATAAACATATGAGAATCCATCAATATTTCTCCAAATGTGCATGCTTTTAAGCTAAAAGCCTATATGAAATGCCATAGAGGTAACATAATTGTTCAGACACTTTGCATCACAGAAATACATTATATTTTAAAGAATATAATAGAATACCGTTATTTTAAATTGTAATAATATTTCACAGTATCGCTGTTTTTTCTGTATGTTTGATATACACCATGATGAGCTTGAGACATGATCACAGAGGGTTTTTTCACAGCCTACCTGACTGACAGGCCTCATTATTATGCAGCTCATTAGAGCTCTTTATGCGATTCTTTTGTCTTCTCATGTGTAAATGACCCATTTATTCATGGCAGATTGTGCAAGACCTGAGAAGGAAGAAGACGGAAAGAAATTCGCTAGACTTAGCTATCAAAAAAGTAGAAATAACAGAGTAAAACTTTGAAAATAGCGTTTAAAACTCTTCAAGTCAGTTGAAAGAGGAGAATATTGAGTGGATTCAGTTGTTATTTTACTCCTGTGACAACTGATGGGTGAATTACATCGTTGTATTACTGGGAAGTGAATATCTGGATGTGGTGAGTTCAATTTATGCATGAATGCTGAGTTTAAAGCTGCAGTCCGTAACTTTTTTTGGTTAAAAATGATCCAAAATCAATTTTTGAGCAAGTACATAACCAGCCAGTGTTCAAAACTATCTAATTATCTTGTCTCGATTCACAACGGTAAGCTTGTAATAATGTTTTATAATAAGAGCGACATGGTGGATTTCCGCGGGAAATTCGAGCATGCAGCAGTTCGTCTGTGCGTCATTACGTCACGTCCGTAAACAGAAAGGAAGGAGTCCCGTCCAGGCTAGTCGGTTTTATCACGTGAGGATGCTGCTTGAAGCGAATCATTTATAGCCTGTTCTCACAGCAGTGGAAATAATTAAACTTATCATTTTGATGGTGGATTGTAATCCAGAAAGGTCCAAATGACAATCATCAGTGACAACTGGAGATTCACTCTTAGTTAAAACGCAAAAGACTTTGGACTGTGGAGTGGCTACAGAAATTGAAATCTACAGGTAATGCTAATATACACTAAATACACAGTCATGCAATGCTGATGTTGTTAACATTAACAATTTGAGAACAATATAACAGTAATAATAATTTGCACGGATTGGCATGATCCGAGTTAAGCGATCGTTAGATTTAATCATTAATGGCAGCGCAATTTATTGTAGGCCTAATGCTTTTTTCCTCAGTTGATCAGAACAAAAGTGGCAGAAATGTTACTTACTTGTTCAGATTATATTTTCCAGTGAAAATTCTTATATTGGTCATACTTCGTAGAATCTGTGATTCTGAAGTACAGTCATGCCGGTGCGGTGACTGACAGCAAGCATTAGATTCATCCACGCTAACGAGCTGTGCCGAGGCACAACACACGTACAGATAACTGTTCTGTATATGACTGCAATTGCAGGTTTGAAACAGAGATGGCGACAAAGAGAAAAAATCGCGGACTGCAGCTTTAATGTTTAAATAAGAAAAACAACACTTATTTTGTAAGGAAAGCAGTTGTTTTATTTTGCTTATTATGGTCATATGTGTGATTTATGTTGTATTTTTGGATATTATGGTACAAATTCGTAGCGCTGTTCAGTTGTTCTCATGTGGTGTTCTTTTTCACGTGCACGCTTCACATGCATGTCGCGGTAATGTACATGTGCATGAAAAGAGATGTGTGTTTATTAGCAATGTAATATTGTGAAACATTGAAATTATTACTTTGTATGTTAATTTATTGGTATGTGGAGATACTTACCTGATGTGATGCTATTGTTGACTAAATGCAGTCATGCATTTCTGGCCTTTTAAACAGGTCAGTTTTTTTTCCTGAGGGGAAATTGGACCAGGACCAGGAGACCAGGAGAGTATCTTGATTTCATTTTTTTCCCCTGCTCAAGGTAAAACTATTCCTGCATAGTTTTTCCATACGGGACTGAAAACTGTCTGAGATAACTTGATGAAGGAACTGATATCAGTTATTGAACATTTGGAAATTGAACTGATCGTCGACGTGTGCGTGATATCACAAAATTGTTGTTGAATCTTAACAAATTGTTGTCATTCTATTGTATTCTTATTATTTTACTGTGAAACTGACAGTGATTTGCTCTAAGTGATTTGTTCTTTTATTTCTTTTCATTGTATTGATGTAAATTACTTTGAATTGTTTATTTTTTTTATTTTATTGTTACTTTCAAAAAAGGGGAAAGGCCAGCATTTAAGGGAACATTTATATAAGAAAATCTACGTACTTACCTTAATTGTGGTCTCCTGTCATTCCTTCAGCAATTACCCTCTACCTCCATAGTCAAACATACAAATCTTCTGATTTCCCTAATTGGTCCATAAAAGTGAAGAACTAAATTATAAGTAATATAACCTGTTACACACGGCATACATAATGGAAGGTCGGCCGTGCGGTGACCGTGAGTTGTGGACTGGCCTTATTCTGTGGTTGTTCCAAGCGAAGACAATCTCATCAAGCTCTTCCTGTAAGGAAACATGTTTTAAAACAGAAGTTTGGAAAGCTGTGTGAGTGTAGCAGGAGAACCACACAGAGCATGAATCATGAAACCAGGTAATCAAATCACAGAAACTGTGCAATGAAGAGTATTTTAAGGTATTTTAAATTTTTGGTATGTGTGGGATTACAAATTTAATAATCTGTTTAAGATCTGTTGATCCTACATTCTGACATCACCTCACATGAATTACTAAGGTGAAGTATATTGTATTTAGCATGTTAAGGTAAAGATAATGACATTCTAAGGAGATCAAGGCAGGCAGCTCAGGGGTGTGTGACATAAACCTTTTGCACTTCCTTACCATTTGGCATGACAAGCTCAAGATACAGCTCTGCTTTTGTCTCTATGATAATGTAAAGGTATGGGTGATACTGTCAGACTGATTGGGTTAGCACCTATGCATTTGAATGCTTTGATCTTCCTACTGGAAGTCAAACTATGTGTGAATGTATACATAGTCTTAGTTCTCGTGACCAGCTACTGTTTATACTATTTGGGGTACTATTATCTACCCAGTCGGGGGTAATTTCCTGTATTGTCTTTAGATGCTTTTGTTTTAGTGGTCACTTCTAAGGCTGTGTGTAAGGGCAACACCTTTAAGGACTGCCCACTGAATGCCTATAAAACATCATGTATACACTGCCTTAGTTAGATTTTGGATGACCACAGCGACACACAGCGTGTTTCTCAATAAAGAGTAACTTCTGCTTCAAGAGATCCCAAAGTCTCCTGGTCTATGCTTCTGAGATTTCCAACATATGCATAATACATTATAAACAGGGCTTGACATTAACACCCACCAAATGATAGATTTCAGCTGTGGCGGGTAAGACAGCCACTCCCACTAGCCACTTTGGTGGGTTGAATATATTTCAGCCTACAGCATAATCAAAGGTAGCCAGGCTCGTCGTATCACTAAATTACAATCCAATCACAATTCGTCATCGATTAACTTGCAGTAAGTGAAGGCGGGATAGGCGGAAATCGCACTGAATAACATACAACAGAAGCACTCTCTCGCGCGTGCGATCAGATCTCCTTGCGCCTGAATAGTCAAATACATGCACACACAGAATGTCAAAATGTCCATCGTGTGGAGTATTGCGTGAATCGGGCGCAGGAGACATTTTCAAAGTGGGGGGGACCAAATTGTAAGCAAAAGCCCAGATAGTAAGATCAGATTTCCAGATATCAGACCACCACTTCAGGCTCACCATCAGACCACCATCATACATTAAACTTGCCTAATTGTAAGCAAAAGCCCAGATAGTAAGATCAGATTTCTGAGTGGCTGTCTGAGTGGAAGAGATTGGGGCAGGAGAGCGGCAGAGCTTCACTCAGACGTGAGTGAGGAGTACCGTAGAACCGGATTTGGAGGCCGGGGTGGTACACTAATTATACTAACTTTATGATATTGATGATCACTGAATTTGATAGTATAAGAAGTCGCTGAAGCCACGTGACGGCAGGCAGCACATCGAACGCACTCCAATACAGGGACACAAAAGTGATTAATACACGGCGTGGTGTACAGAGGTACCCCTACAGGGAGTGTAAGGCACTGGATTGAGAAGGTCCAGTGGCACCGTGAACCTAACTCTGTCTCTTCCACATCAGATAGGGGTACCCCGAACTTAGTGATTCAGACAGTTAGGGATTAAGCTATTAGTTAATAACAAAATAAAAAGAAATATTAAATAGATATAGGGTTTCTTGTTTGCCTGGGATGCATCTAGAACGATTCCAAGAAAAGTACAAACTTTATGACCCTAATTGGATTGGACCAGTATGTAACTGTGATTTTGGAGTATACTTTGCAGTTTCATCAAGCAGAAGCCAAAGCTGTGTTGTTTAACCCTCAGGGGTCTGAGGATTTTTGGGGCCCTGGAGAAGTTTTGACATGCCCTGACATTTGTGCTTTTTTCAGTTGTTCATAAACATATTAATGGAAAAAGTGTCATTACACTGTATTCAGCACAAACTAGGCTACAATAATATGTGAGGAACATGTATGTACATGTTTGTGTTTTTGAAGGAATAACGTTTATGTGTGGTTATTGAAAAAACAAAAAACTTAAGTCACTGAAATAAGGCCAAAAAATATATATTAAATCTTTGTTCACAAGACTTCTGGGTATTTGAGGTTGTAGACTAGAGTTTTTGCTTCAAAATGAGGTAAAAATTATGCTGCCTGCTTGTTCATATAAAACAATAGAGAGATTTAAATTTTCTAAAACATCTTTGGTCAAGAAACACAGTATGCGTGGAGGCGTGAATCCTCATGTATAATGGGTGATTCTCACCTGAGAAGACAAAAGAATTGCATAAAGAGCTCTAATGAGCTGCATAAATAATGAGGCCTTTCAGTCAGGTAGGCTGTGAAAAAACCTGTGAGACATTGATCATGTCTCAAGCTCATGGTGTATATCAAACATACAGAAAAAACAGCAACACTGTGAAATATTATTACAATTTAAAATAATGGTATTCTATTATATTCTTTAAAATATAATGTATTTCTGTGATGCAAAGTGTCTGAACAATTATGTTACCTCTATGGCATTTCATATAGGCTTTTAGCTTAAAAGCATGCACATTTGGAGAAATATTGATGGATTCTCATATGTTTGTCAATTTTCTATACAGAGGAGTAATATTCAGGATTATTGTCATTACTATGAGTGCTGGATACTGTGTTTACAATTCATACTTAAAGCCGGAGGGCGCTCTGCCCCTTTTGTCCACAAATGCCTGAGCACTGAAGAAGAATAGGCAATCCAGGAAATAACTGAACTAACAGAGGCCAGAGATCGCTAACTATGGCTATTCAAAACACTTTTCAAGGCAATAAATACACGATTGAGACGATGAATGCATGTATTGACTGAATTTGCCTCTGAATAGCGCTGGCTCCGTGGGCGTGGCCGCATTAGCGGATAATGAGCTGAATCACGGACTTCACATGGCTCTCTTTTCATACAGATTACATAAACACAGAAGGTTTGTTTTCGATTTGACTTACACGATTTAAAACCTGACATTTCAACGTTTTTTTAGACACAAGTCTAATTTTTTTGTGATTAGTATTCACTAAGTTACAGTTCATTTTCTGAGAACTATCAGATTGGACTTCGTTCAGAGGGAGACGAGAGATCACGCATCATGTTTGTTTTCTTTATTTTACAAAAAGCACAACATTGTGTTTTTACTCTGAGTGTACACAAATAAAAGAAAATATTCCACAGATTAAAATGGTGTATAACTCTTAATTGTATGTGCAACATGACAGAGTATTTTGAGTCTCTTTCACACTGGTTAGAAAAAAAATGCGGTGATCACGCCGGCGTGACCGCCGACCCCAGAGTGTTAAAGATCGCCGCCTCCATCTCTTTCAGGTGAGTATTAACTTTGACTAAAATATGGCTGACAAACTGAGTAACTTGATCCATAAACTTGATCAGTCCTGATACAGATAATGAGGTTGAAGAGAGCAAAATGCTGTAAGCAGCTCTGCTCTGAAGCTCTCACTTCAAAGACAGAGACTATTAAAAAAAAAAAAAATGGTTAGTCAGGGTTTTGATTCTGATTGGAAAGTTAAACAACAACCAGACTGGCTACAAACAAAGAAAGAACAAGAAAAAATTAACTTTTTAGTTGTTTGTGCTTATAAATCAATTTGTAAAATGGGCGAAGTGTCATTAACCCTGGATGAAAAAAAAAAAAAATCCTAGAAGTAACTGAGGGATGGTTCAATTTGAAAAAGCTAAAAGCTGCTATCTGAGCTTGTGTCATAAGTGATAACAAGCTATTTATAGTGAAGCACAGTGTCTCAGCTGAAAATCATGGACACAGAGATGTTGAAAGAAATGATTGCCATAAAGAGGTTAAGTTGTTAAATTAGTTAAATTTTGTTGTTAATTATGTCAAAGTAAAACTCAATGAGTATAAAGAGGTCTTTAAAGTTGTAATACAGACCTTGAATGATAGAAGTGACTATTTCGATGAATTTTTTCTATGACCAGTAAATTTTTGTCTGATCTTTGTCACCACCATGTGCAGGGCCGATGGCTCCGGTTACAGATGTAGCAGAACATTACTCTAAATGGACAGTTATGAGAATTAAATTTACCTGAGTATAATCTCAGCACTGATATGTTGCTGCTGAGAGAATGCACAGTCAAATGATTTCAGTGATTAGATACTGCTGTCATTAACCTGTCTCCATGTTTTAACACTATTAGGCAGTCCAATGGCTCTGGTGGCTCTTGAATGCAACTTCCCTTAGCTCCAGAAAACACCTGATTTTGTTGAAGAAAACTGTCAAAGATTTCATGATGGGAAAGAGCGGTAACCAGTGTGCACGAGGTGATTTCTCAATGACGGGTAAGATCCTCTTTGGCCAGACAGAGGACAACCTAAGGCAGGGGGTTACCGCCGCCACTGGGCATCTACCCTGATGGGAGGTGTTTATGTGAGATGGGTATGAGAGTTGAGCGGATGTCTGTAAGGCCAGCAGCATCATTAAGGGGGGGATGACTTGTGAGAAGGACAGCAGTCTGCCCCAAAAATGCTCCTCTATACCACTCACCAGAAACCACATTCCTAGGATGGCTTGTTTTTCATTGTGACAAGCCCACAACTTGATGCAACTATGCCAGGGGACAAGACCCTGAGGAAAAGATTATTGATAAAGAGCTGATGGGAATAAGCTTTCAAGAGCCGACTGAGACCATGAGGTGATTGTCCGTAATTTCTGGGGAGACCAGAGTAAAATTAACATGATGTTGGTTGCCCTATTGGGAAGAACTGTATAGAAGTTTTAGATTCAACAGTACTATGAATCACTAAATCAATGAGGCTGTGTTTGAACTAATGTGTCTGTATTATAGTTTTTACTCCTGCAGGTCATTGGACATGGTGGTGGTTAAAGATAAAGACTGATTTTGAAGATTCAAGTGACAGATAAGTGCATTCAGCATTTAAAGTAAGATAACCTCAAAAATGGCTACTAGCATAACATATTTTATATGGTGGTAATGGTTTTTATTTGAAAGTTAAACATTTACATTTTAACCTTTGCGAAAAACAAAGGTTTCTATATAATAATTTAATATTAAATTCTGTCTAAGTTACAGACTTGTGATTCTGTTGAAAAGATTATTTGTGCAGTAAGAGAGAGAGACTGCTTGAGTGAAGGAAAGGATGGAACTCTGTCTGTTATCAGATAAAGTTTAAAACAATGAGATTAGAACCAAAACAACCCAGCTGTCTTTTCTAAAAATAAATTATAGTGAAGAGACATTCTTTGAGACTGAATAAGAGTAAACCTACAGGAAAAATGAAGTTTAAATGTTTTTAGAATTAAAACCGAAAGCAAACCTTGACAATGAGAGGTTCATATTCATGTGTCTAGTGTGAGTGTGTGTGATGGTGGCTGAACGTCATGTTTTGTATGTATTAGTTTGGGGAAATAATCTGTCCTCAGTGTGTATATGTCATTAACCTCTGGAATGAGTGTTTTATCATTACAGATGGGTTAAGAGAAACGAGAAAATTTTGACAAGCCGATATTTCGGATTGAATCTTATGCACAGACGATACAGAACATGGGACGAGCTTTAAATGGATTGGATATCCAGCTCTGTCTGTTAATGGTAATTATGACTTTTGTCATTTATGATGTTGATTTTAATTATTCTCTGGATTAGTATGTTAAAGAACATTTATATAAATTGGAATTGTGGAATTGAAGATTGCCGTCCATGGGTTAAAAACCCTTGTCTAAATTCAACTGAGGGTCTAAATTTAAACCTGTATTCTTTGTTTGATCAGAAATTTAAACACTGTAAATGATATAAGATTCGACGGCAGAGACAAAGTGACACATTGGCTAAGTCACTAGTAAATTATCCAGAGAAACCCTTCAAATTTATGGAAGGCCGATGGGCAAACAAAAAGGAGGAGTGAATATAACTGATAAAAGTTTTATTTTTTCTATCCATTAAATGGATGCATGACATTAGATGTCTAGAGAAATGTAATTTATGTAATAAGGGTTGAAGGTGAAAGAAGCTATAAGGCTGTCTGTGTAAACCAAGGGATTTGAGATTTGAGTTAAATAATACTTTGGTTTGTGAAAAACAGTAAAGATAAGTGGGACTGAGACAATGATGATAATATTTTTAGACCTGCAGAATAACAATTTGATGGTAAATTATTATGATAAAAAAAAATGTAAAACTGTTTCAAAAACAGCTTTAAAGAAATTGATAATGTCTTATAGTACAAAAAAGTATAATTTATAAGTGATATGGAAGATTATATAAAAAAAAATCTATCCATCTGTGTTTATGTTTATGACAATTTTGGGTGCAGTGGCAAGATTAATGAGATGAAAAAGATCACTGCCAGAGAAGAGTGTTAAGATTTTGGTCATTTAGCCTAAACAGTTCTAATTGACAAGACATTTGAGTTTAAAACTGACTTTAAAGGAAGTCTTAATTATTTGATTTCAAATGCTGTACTGTTGACATGGACTGAGTACTGTGAAATGTTGTGAAAATGGAGTCAAGAAAAACAAATTGTTAGTATAATTGAATTTATATGTTTTGATGCTTATTTCATTTTTGATTAAATGTTTTTAACTAAATGTTTTAAGATTATTCATGTTCTTTTTTTGTGGGCTATAATGGATCTGTTGTAAAAAGAAATCATAACAAAAAGGGTTATTACGTAAAAGTAACAATTCTATGTTTTATTGAAAATGATAATTGAAACGGTCATGTAAATTTGTTTTCTTTTATTTCTATTTTTAAAGATGTTTAAAAAAGAGAGATTTAAAAGATGTTCTACAATTAAGGTGGTACATGCTATGTCTATAGACTGTAAACTGAACAATGATTTAAGAAACTTAAAATACTTAGATGGATTATGATGGGTCTTATTTATTTATTTATTGATTTATTTATTTATTTTTTTGATGTTGTTTATTTTGAATTAGACCACAATTTTGTTTTTAATCTTAAAAATTATCTATAAGGGTATAGTGAAAGGAGTGGATTTACGATCCATCACCTTGTAATATATAATGAATTGGAAATTATTTTTCTAAAAACCAGTGTATATATCCTGTGTTTATGATTACAGGCAATGTCTGTATTTAGTATCTGAGGAGTGACTGAGGGTCTGGCCCATGCCAGGAATGCAGTAACAGTGCTTGCTCATTTAGCCTGGCTTCCAGAGAATAAATATGTATTTGCTTTGTAGTCAAGGAATTTGATGATAAACCAAATCAAAAAGATTGATGTAAAGACGACCATGTGTAAGGACTGAAGGTCAATAATGCACTATGTGCTCTGTAGAATATTCTGTTCTAGTTAAGCCCTTCGAGGGAAAACCTATTGTCTATTTTATACAATTGTAACATGCCAGGGGAGCATGGGTGAGCAATGTTAAATTTTGAAGCGGCCTAAATTGTTAAGACCATATGTGGTGTTAAGACTTCACATCAGCCTTTTAAGGGGGGACTGAAGGGGTGGATTCTGGAATCCACTGCCGCTTCAATGTATATCTTTTAAGTTATTAATCAACATTTATATTTCTGTTAAAATATTTGAATGACTTCTTCAATGTATGTTAAAGCATCTATTTTCCTCTGTACCTCTCACTGAGAGAAAAGAACATGTTATCAGTATGTTTTGGAAAAGTTTCCTGCTCAGAGCAGATCTCAGATCAACTTCAGCCTTGAAGAAGCTGTGAATCGTGTATGTGCGCTAAGTGTTTTGTGCAGGTCCCTTTGTACTGGACAACTGACATTCTGCTTGAGACCAGCAGACACCATGTCATGACCCCAAAAGGACATCCGGTACCTAAATCCAGGGTCCCCCTCGTCATCACCGTGACAAAGGGAGATATGCTTCTTACTATCTGTCCACGTGTGGAAAATTTCTAATCTTGTCTATTTTTCTTAGCCAATCAGAATCATTCAACCTGAAATAATGACGTAGTTAGTTGACTCTGTTAGAGTATAATTGTTGTGGAAATGTGAATGTACGCTGAGCGGCCTACGAACTCCTTGTGAGACTTGAAGCTGGCTTCTGCTGATGAAACTGCAAACTATTCTTCATTAAATTTTTCTTCAATTTATTAATTATTTTAAACTTTGACTCCGGGTCTTTATTCAACATATCTGGTTTCAAGGGTCCTAAACTGTTTATCCCAACACAGATATCAGACCACCACTTCAGGCTCACCATCAGACCACCAATCATTAAACATTAAACTTGCCTGATAATTAACCTCCTAAGCACTGGGACCATATATATATATATATATATATATATATATATATATATATTATAGTATTGTATTTAGTATACCTAAAAAGTCTCCCCATACCATTTACAGTGGTATAAATCCAATATCGCAGTGTATTTTACAGAAAACCCTTTGAAAATACATAAACACTGCTGAAAGTGATATATATATTATAGTATATTTTGTCTGTGCTATAATAAACAAAAAAAGAGGCGTTTTATGATTTTGATCAGTTTTATTCTTTCAGGAGACACAAGACTATTACAATCTAGAACATCCTCCAGATTTGTATAATTCCTTATATGTGCATCATTTTTTGTTACCTGAGTTGAGCATCACCTCAGCATCACTCGTCTGCCTTCTGGAGATGTGATGCCAGCTGTGCCAGCTGCTGCTGTTCACTAATCTTCAACAGAAACTGAAACAAAGAATTTAATGTTTATACACACAGTTTTTGCACTGTAATAATACCCATTTCACAATATCAAAATGTAGATTTACTGAAATGGCAATTCTATTGTTTGCATACTTGCAGACAGCTGTGCAGTGTGCAAGTAGCCTTGCCATATCCCAAACGTACAGTTTTGACATTTTTTTTTTTTTGGTCAAATAATAGTTTATCATATTGGTTGCTGTTCTTTCACATTTTAAAATAATAATAATTCAATCAAAAATGAGTATAAGCATTGTAAATGCAGTAATACAGTTTATACATAGCAAAAGCAGAGTCCTCTCCTCTTGTGCATCCTCCTCATTGCGTTGCTGGCCAAGGCAATAATCACTTTAGTTTCACTTTCAAAGATCTCTTTTATTGATGCCATCGATGCTTTTCCGTTGCTAGATGTGATTATCAAAATCAAAACAGTCCATAAACTATAAATCCTCACAAAAACTCACAAATACTTCAGTCAAGCCAGCTTGTGCGTCAACCAGAACTGAATGTGAGGGATCAGCCTGTGTCAAAATTTCTCGGTTTCTGAATGGACGGTTGGCTTGATTGACATGTCCCCACGAACACTAACTTTCGGCATGATTGAGGGTTTTAACTGAAAGCAACTTGCACTGTCTTGCATATCTTAAAATGTCAGTTCCGTTGTTTTGTCTCAAGATGCACCAGCAAATGTCTTAACTGAACTAAGGCCTAATCCTGGCTTAGTCTAAACCCTGTCTTTGAAACCAGACCTGTATGTATTGTATTAAGCACTATAGAAATAAAGGTGACTTGACTCTAATGTAAGGTATAAGGTATAATGTACAGTCAACTGGTTGTTATAAACCCATGAGGTTTATAGAGTGTAGTGAGTTATAGAGGCAGTTTGACCCAGAAACATATATAGGATTCAGTAATCGGTATATCTAAAAAGAAACCGGTAACACTTTACAATACTGGTGCACTAATGTGTATTAATTCATACTTAACTAATGCACAGATAATCATTGTTTTAATGTATGACTCATGAAGAACTAAACCATTAATAATGATTAGTGCATCTGCAACTAATAACGTTTCTATAATTAATGCATATTAGTGCACCAGTATTGTAAAGTGTTATCAAGAAACCAGACAGAGCAGTTTAAGCACTTCTATTAGATAAATTTTTATATTGTTATATATATTGTTATATATATTGTTTATATATTTACAATATATTGAATATGTTGTTTCAAGTCTCTCCATTACATAATTTTTGACATATTTTTTTTTAGCATGTGTGATGCATATTTATCAGTTTCATGATTACCTTATCTTGTTGCATTTGCTGTATGATGTCATCAGTGACATTTCTTGACTTCAGAAAGTCACAAAGGTCATCCCAACCTAGAAGAACAGAACAATGACATATAGCCTAAAAATGCCCCAATGCTGCTCGTAACGTCTATTAACATAAACTCTGGCGTTATTTTTTTCCAAAAAAGATCTGCGAGGTATTGAGCTTGTTTCCACCTTCTTCTTACATACTGATCTGATTTCTCAAAAAGACCAGGAGGATAGATTGGTTTTCTCTTCATTGTATGAAGATGATTGGGGGTAAGTGCTTCAAGATCATTTGGATCTTCAGACATTTTGGTGATGGGTCGGTCATTGAGAATTGCCTCATCTTCACGTAGAACAGTGTGTAATCCTTCATCATCTAGTGTTTGTTGACTCAGAACAGAGGACAAACACCTTTCTGACCATTCTGATGATGCGCTCCCATGCGCCACCATGATGTGAAGCTGCAGGTGAATTAAAAGTCCATTTAATTCCTTTGTGTGCCAAAACCTTTGTGATTTTATTTTGATTCCACTCTGCAAGTGCTCTTTTCAATTCTTTTTCTGTGATAGTAAAATTTGTTCCATTGTCAGACCTCAAATTACATACTTGTCCTCTTCTGCATATCAATCGTCACAAAGCATTTATGCAAGAATCAGTGTCCAACGAGTATGCCACCTCCAAATGAACTGCCCTACTGGCCATGCATGTAAAGATTACGCCATAGCGTTTCACACAAGTGCGACCTCTTTTTACATCAACTGGGCCAAAGTAATCTACTCCTACATTAGAAAATGGAGGTAGATCTGCAGTTACTCTTTCTGCGGGTAAGTCAGCCATTTTTGCTCACCTAGCTTACCTCGTTTGCAGAAGGTACAGCTTGAATTTTTTTCTGAGTGTTGCATTCGCGTGGGTAATCCAATATTTCTCTCTTAATTTAGAGAGCATGTGGTTTCTTCCCACTATGGCCACTCTGCACATGAATATGCCCAAGAATCAGTTTGGAAATATGCTGATCTTTGGATAAAATAACAGGATGTTTCCTTTCTTCAGGCATAGCAGCTGTGCATAACCTCCCACCGATTCTCAGTAATCCATCTTGTAGAATGGGACTTACCTTGTGAATAGAACTGTCTTTTTTATTTCAGATCTTCCAGATTTCAGTGATGAAATTTCCATTCCCATTGACAGAACCGAATAATAGCATTTTCCGCCTTGGAAAGGTCATCTGTCCAGGTCAAAAAAAAAATACACTTCTATAAAAGTACACTTCTATGTACTTGAAGTGCTCTATTTTCATGCACTAATTTTGTACTTAATATACTAAAAATTCTTCTTTAGTACTTCTTAAGATAATCTTAAGAACATTTGAGTGTACTAAACTGTGCTATTTTGAGACACCATAAAATATGAACTAAAATGTGCTTTTAATATACTATCTCTGTATTTAAAAAATGTATTTAGATACCACTCATAGTACATTTGAACCCATAGTGTACTACAAGTGGTAACTAAATATATTTTTTATATATACACATTTGTTGAGAGCTCTTTCTTGAGTTCTGGATCATCATCAACAATGTTTGACTCAATGTTTTCATTTGACCACTTCAAAACTGGTTCTCTTAGAAACTCTGGTCCATTTAACCATCCTTTGTTGGTTATGAGCTGCTGTACAGTCATTCTCCTGGATGCATCATCTGCAGGGATTTGTGAAGTATGAATATACCTCCACTGTGTCACATCTGAAGCTTCTCTGATCGCAGAAATCATATTCGCCACGAAGGTACGGAATCTCTTGTTTTCATTCCTTATGTACTTCAGGACAGATGTGCTATCAGTCCAAAAACAAGAATTTTCCAGTTGAAGCTGAAGCAGTCAACTCCAAACAAGGAATGGTAACTGGTTTTAGAGGTGCCACTCTGGCTTTGCCAAGCAGAAAGGAAATGTGAACAGCATTGTTACAATTCTGTAGCCTCAAGTAGGTCACAGATCCATATCCACTTCCACTGGCATATGAAAAATGGTGTAGTTGGGCACTAACCAGTTGTCCAAAATCACATGGTTTCAGACATCTGTCAACATTGAAAGTGCTTAACTGATCCAAGTCAGCAATCCATTTAACCCACCTTTGTTCAAGAACTTTGGGAGTCTCATCATCCCAGTTATGGTTTGTTCTGCACAACTCCTTGAGGATAAGTTTGACTGGAAGTGTCAGTGGTGCAAGATATCCAAAAGGATCTCTGACACTGAACTAATCACTGACAATATGCCACGTCTAGTTGGCATTCTTTCTTTGCAAACAGTTTTAATACTTTAATACTTTAGTCTTAATACTTTACATTCCTTTCGAACTTTCTTTTTATCCCAACAAGACACTGTTTGGCTATGTTAAGATTGTTGGACACAACAATATCTTTGTTTTTGAAAGGCAGCTTCACACTATAATGTCCATCTTTAAAGTTCACAGATTTCTCCATGATTTCCATGAACTTTGCATCCTCTCTGGACATTTCCTCTTTATCCTCTGTTGTTCATTTTCTCATTGAAATCATGCTGTTATTGCTTTTCCAATAGCAACTCCAAGATTTCAACAGAGATCCTATTTACTTTAACAGTATGTTGTTCATTTTGATAACTGGCTAGAGAATCATTAACGACCCACCCCAATAGGGTACGTATGGCATAGGGACCATCTCCCTGACTATTTACTACTTCCCACAGCTCAAGTAATTTGGAGGCATTGGTACCTATCAACAACTCTACTTCAGCTTGAATGTGTGGAATGTGAATACTATCAAGATATGGCCATTTAGCTAGGTCTAGGCTAGGTCTAGCTAGGTCCAAGCATCTTCTCCATATATGCAGCAGAAACAAAATAATCTTCTCCAAACTGCTGTTTCACGAGTTCACACTTACAAATAAGTCAGGTGAATTAATTGGTAAACGTATTTGGCGTGCTGTCCGGGAAGAGGGCTCCGAGCTCGGTAATCGGCCCGAACACAGAGTACCCCCCCCCCCTCCTTTTAGATTATATGAAGTAATCCAGAGAGTGTGAGGAGACGGGGTGGTGGAGGGATTCTGGAAACTGTCGAGGATCCTTGGGTGAGTTTGACTGTGATTATATATACAGGCCTGAACTCATGCCGATTGGGTAGATACGTTGATTACAGATTGTTGACAGCTGGTTGAGATGACGTAATGATTAAGATGATGAAATGATTGGGTATCTTATTTGACTTGTTCCTCCTGAACTACGTTTATAAAACATCATTTAAGCATACCTTTAGCTGTATCATAACCTCTTTCAGGTGCCATATTCATACAGCTTCGAACAATTTCTCTTGGGCACCCTCTTGTATACCTTTCAAGAACATACAAGCAATCACCCTTGTTATTTGTTTTTTCCTCCACACAATGCTTAAAAGCTTTGGTAAAACAAACTGAATTGCAATGGATCCCCTTCAAACACTGGAATCTCACGTGGTGGCAAGTGTTGAGACTTTTGCTGCTGTATTAGCAGTTCTGTTATTTCTTGATGTTTTTGAAGCACATTCTGTGTGAAACCAAACCTTCCACCATCTACTGAAGCAGTTGATCTTGGTCTTGAAGATGCGTGTTGCTGTAAATGATGAGATCAAGCAGGTTGTGAGGTAACATCTGTGATGCTTTGCAAAGTAGTCCTTCGCTTTGTCTCAGCTTCTGAATGAAGAGATGCAGTTGCTGATCTTGCTTGTCTGCTGACATAGGATTCCATTCCATCCACTGCGATGCTGTCTGCTCGCTGCTCAAAAGTCCTGAGCGCAGATAGCTTTGCATTGAAGGCTGCGATTTTTGCATCGATATCCATTTGTTCCTTACGTTTCTGTAACATTTCCAACTGTTGCTCAATATCATGCTTCACTTTTAAAGACTTTGCTTGAGTGACAAGAGCGGCTTTTTCCGCTTCAAGCTGAATGCGTGCAAGTTGCACAGAGGCATTGGATTTGCTGGAGCGTGAACTGTGGTGGCTACTTTTGTGGCTTGAAGTGCGACTGCTGACCCTTGTTTCTACGTTTGAAACGCTATCATTGGGTTCAATTTCATTGGCAGCATGATCACATTCCTCCTGTAGGTTATCCAACCAACCATTTATTTACAACAGTGCTGAATTCCACAACCCACAGCATTTTTGCTTTGAACCAGGTTTCATGCCTGTCCTTCTCTTCATCAGGCAATAAAACAATCAGACACTCGTGTGCTTCTTTTCCTTCTTTGCATTACGTTGTAAACTTTTCAAACATACTTTTGACCTCATTTTCATGTTCTCTGTTACCCATAAACTTTTGTATAGTCTTTTTCAGTTGGGATGCTTTGTCAAATTTTGACATTCTGTTTTTCTGTAAAATACTGAGTCCTTCGTTGATGTCGGCGCGAAAGCTCACCCAGGCTCCTTCGGTCAAACTTTTTGACTTAAACTTGTAGGGACGCAGATGGAATTTAGAAGTCTGTTTCTGATGCGTGCTTTGCCTTGAATAAATAAAGTCATTGTCCATACCACTGGAATAAAGTCGGATATGCCAATCCATTTATTGTCCATTTGGCATTGCAAACAACAAAAATAAAGTAAAGGAAAAATAAAACTTCAAACATAACTTCGATTCTTCATTAAGCAGGACAACCATTTTCAGTTATAATAAACATACCTGACTAAACAAGTATCATGACTAAAGATGCCAAATTTTTCATGATAATAATATTTGTATGTAGCAACACTACACCACATTGTCAATGAAAGTATCAATACTAAATCAAATCAGATATTAGTCTATTTAATTCCTCTCTGTTGCTCTCACTCTCTTCAAGGACAGGAAGTGTTGCGTCTATAAGACAGATTGTGTGTTTGACGGCGTGTCATTAATAGATCAATATGGAGCTCAGTTCACTTCCTCTAATGCTCTGTGAGTATTCATTTCTCATTTATGCATCATTTTTAAATTTTGTTTAATTATGTAGTGAATCAGTGTTCATCTGTATTTCTTCTTCTTAAGCATTCAGTCTGTTTTTCATTCATGCTGCTAATAATCTGACTATGAAATCCATCTGTAGCTCATGATATCTGTGTGTGAAAGTGAAAAACACTCTGATTTGCTGTAGCTGAATGAGATCAGTGTTTTGATTATTACTGTGATGTCTTTAGTCGTTCAGTTGTAATGGTTCATGTTGAATCAGACATGCTGTCATGTTCTGTAAAGTTACTGTCTTTGTTTTCTTCAATAGATCTTCACTAGTGCATCTAATCTTTACCTGTGATGTGGAACTCAGATGTTGATTTGATGTCAGGTTTTGTTGTTTTGTTGTTTGTTTGGAAACTCCTGGAGTTGTTGAATAGATCAGCAGTAGAATAACCATGTATTAGATGATGTTGTGGGACGGCTTGTTGCTCTGCAGTTTACGCAAACTCTGACCAGTGACGTTAATGACCACAATGATGCAACTTCCCATATGAAGCACTGATTACATACCAAATAAGATCTTCACACTCCTTCACACTGTGGTTTCAGTTGCATCGTGACATCATCAGCTAACTATGCTTAGGATGCTTCCTCTTTCACCCTTAATCTCTTCACTTATGGACTTCCACTATAGATCTGGGGCCGTATTCACAAAACATTTTATCTTACCACTAAGAGTTCTCCTAAATAGCAGTAAAAGTTCTTAGCTAAGAGTTTTCTCTTAAAACCTATTCACAAAGCTGCTGAGACTAACTTTTACTAAGGAATAGACTGAAGTCTTAAGCTAAGAGTAAGGGCGGAGTTGACCTCGTTGCTATGGAGTATACACACAGTGATTGGCTAATGGGGGAGGAGTCAGTGATTTAATCATAGAAATATTGTAGAATGAGGTGTCATGTTTCCATATTAAAATAAAGGTTTTAAAATACAAATGTTGCCCTATTCAAATAAATGTTTTTAATAAAAATGTTGCCATATTCAAATAAAGGTTTTAAAATGTAGGCTAAGTGTCACTAATTAAACTAGTATACACAGTTAATTGTCTGCCTCTTGGATGTCTGCATCTCAAGAGAATGCAGAATTCAAGCAACAATTTTTTTTATAAACAAAGTTTTTTTTCTAATCAGCTCGAGAGGAGGTATTGTAGTGAACAACAGACGTGATGGCACCAGAGCTTCACAACAGACATTCTTTTGTCCCACTTTGATTAATCAAAAGAATGTGATAGGACCCTCAACGACAAGTAAATGACTATTGTAATCAGGACTGCCAAAGGTGGGAGACAGGAAAGATGACATCAACGGCCCATTGACGATAGGCTAATCTCATCACGAGTTGCCTTTGTTCACCTCAGGCTTCCATGCCTGAGTTCAAGGTGCGAATGACCATGGACTCCTAGGGCTGCCAAACCGGTTCTGGCTAGAGCACAGCAAGAACAAAGAAATGTTCAGAAAGAAAGACATTTTCTAAACATACTGGCTTGAAATCACCAAAAATGAACAGGAATACTGTAAGGAACATGTCCTATATGTCCTTGTACTCATCCAGGAAACTGTGCACACACAGTGGAAACCACACCTGGAATAAAAGCCAATGCAACTACACCCACTGAGACAGAAGTGTGATACCTCAACCAATTCACATCAAGTTTGGACTCTACGAGTTCAGAACACTGCCACAAGGACATTGAGAAAGGTTAAAAAAAAAGAAATAAAGCATTTCCAAGGTCCTTAAGACATTGTCTTATTTAACTGTGTATTTTGGAACAATACAACAAATTTCACAGGATGAAAGGTGGGCGTGTTAAGGGACGGACACCTGGAATGCTGTGACCCAATCACATCACCACATCAGGAAAGGTGGGGATTAGTAATCCCCTCCCCAACGAGAAGGAATAAAAGTTTTCCCAAAGTGAACAGACCCTTGTTCTGAGTTTCTGACCTGACGAGGGAAGAACAACAGCACGACCAAGGTGAGACTCTTGCGAGTAAACCTTTCACCGCACGGATCATGCAGCCAAAGTGCTTCTGCAGAGGACTTTGACTCCTGACCTGCATAACCCAAGTACCTCCAACCTACAGAAGATCCTACGGACCGACCACCATCTGACCTACAGTTCTCTGAGTGACCAGGTCACCCGACCAAGTGAAACATAAATATAAGCTACCCAAACCTTTTCCAAAGCCTTGGCATTAGGTTTTGCTAAATGAGATTGCTATTTGTGTAGAGACTGTTTTTCTAGGGTCAACGTACACAGATAGATACATTAGACACGTTATCTGTATTCAGAGTAAATGCTCATTTACTTATTTTTAATACCAGCATCCAGAAAGAGCACAATTGACCCCCTCATAGACTGCTAATTACCCATTCATTGCTTCGTCCAATCCATTGCTCATCTACTTGGCATTCAGTTTTGTTAACATCCATTTGTGTTGTAGTTTGTAGTTTCTGTTTGATTATTGATTCAATTTTCTTAGTAGTTTAGTCATTTTTCCTTAGTAGTTTAGTCATTTTCCTTTGTATTTAGTGAGTGTGATATTTTAATCTTGTATATCTTTTTGTTAATAAATTCATTTTATTGCAAACTCTGTCATTTTTGTGTTGATAATCAGAGGCTCTACAAGCTTGCCCGAATCTCACTAAATCCTTCAGATTGGTCAGATGATAAAGTTCATCCAATTTATAAATTATTAATTCAGTTAACAATCTTTCATGATTGTTCTTTATTGTCAAGGTGAGAATCCTGACTGGTGCCCCGAAATATTGGAAGGAATCATCTGACTCAATATTAATATTAATACAAAATATTAATATTAATATTTAAGACCAAAATCACATTTGTGGTGCCCTCATGTGAGGCTAATCCAAAACCTGCCTATAGTTACTTCGTCAGTTTTTTGTATCCCTCTGCCACCCCATCCCTCACTCTCGGCTGGGGATTTGGGGAGAACTTTGGGTTTGGGCTAAATACCAAGCTCGGAGCCCTCAATACCCTTGGACAGCTCACCAAATACGCTTATTTTTATTATTTTTTTTTTACTCTATTCAATCATTTGTAAATATGAACTCATGAAAACTACTGCCACAGGTAATCGGACAATATTTATTTATTTGTTAAAGATTTATTTTTGCCGTCTCATCGTAGATTTAAATCTATAAATCAAAATGTATTGCATTTATGAAGAAAAGGTTCAGCACCCAAGGCTCTATCTTCTATTGTCTCAATGGTGTACAGTGTCTTTGGGTGGATTAGGACTGTTTGTGATTTGGTCTTAGTGACTTAGGAGTCCTCTTGACTACTCCTAACGTTTCACAGATTTAGGAGCTAGTTTTAGCGCTAAAATGCTTTGTGAAATACTCTTAGAGCAAAAATTTAGGACTCCTAAAATTAGGATTGACACGCCCATTATTTTTAAGAGTTTCTCCTAAATCGGCAAGTTAGGAGCTACTTTTAGCCTTAGGATGTTTTGTGAATACTGCCCCTGAAAGGATAGATATAGAGTTGATTTGATATTTTGCAACAACTTAAATGTAGCCAGTTCTGCTGGAATTCCACGGACTTGGCAACACTGACATTTCAGAACATACATTACCTCAACAGCTTTAAAACTATTTATAAAAGTTATATTTTTTTTTAATAGATTTTTATAGTTTATATGAAAGATTTCAAACACAATATTTTGCCATAGTATTTTAGTTTAATTTCTTATTATTAAAACACCATTTTAAATAGTTATGTTAATCTGTTCATTTATGTGGACGGTGTCGCCACCTGACATTTTGGGGATTTAAGATACCAAAACATAAAATAATATTTATTATTTGAATGTAATGAAAATGAAAACTAAATGGAGTTTATAGAATAAAGTGATATATGTCATGAATTTATCAAATTATTTTAAAACAAAATAATAATGTACTTGGACACAAAATGCACATCATATCATTGACCCTAATGTAGTTTTTCTAATGCATTATGTTGCTGTAAGAATATATAATAATAATTGCATATAATCATCAGAAGAATTGAGCCTTTTCTGGAGAGACTGACATGTTCTGTAAACCAATATTGTATTTTCTGAAGAATGAAGATGTATTGTGAGGATGCAGTATTCTCCTGTACTGCTCAATGCCACAACAGAGATCTCAACATAAGCACAAGATCAGTGTTTTGTAAAATAATAATAATTATTTGTTATTGTCTTACAGTAACATTTAAAAATAAGTGTTCTGAAAAACAAGTGTTCTGTTAATGAGCCAATTTTATTTTTTTCTATTCCACCTTATAATCAGCTTATACTACAGGGCTGTTGAATGCTCGAATCTGATTGGTTGACAAACGTTCTAAGGTGTCCAATTATTTTCAGGGAAACGTACGGCTATAGTAGTTCTTGGCAGGTCTTGACCGCATACAGTTCCATATCACTTTGCCAAATGATTTCATTTATTTCAATAGGTCCTACAGCCTACAACAGCAAAAGAAACAAAACCCACAACGACACCGACCAAGCAAATAAATATAGTAAACAATAGGAAAACTACAAATTATTGTCATGGTTTTTCCACAAAATACATTTTATTATGTCCTGAAACTAAGCACATCTCTCTCTCTCTCTCTCTCTCTCTCTCTCTCTCTCTCTTTCTTTCAAAGGCACACACCTACTGTATAGTACGGACAGTCGGACACACACAGAAACGCTCTGCTCTGATGAATTAATCAGTAAAATAGTTTAGCAACTTAAAGATACATGACATTTACCTCACAACGGAGGCTTGGGATGAGATGCGTAAGAAATTAGTCCCACACACTAGTGTTCTAAGGACAAAAACCTGACAAATGTCTTGAAATACAACATCTAAACAGTGTCTTGAATTGACTCCGGACCGTTGAATTAATACTATAGAATATACTGCACACCCGCTTCGCATCATGGCCACGTTACCACCTCAGGTGTGCATTATTTTCTAGTAATTCAATTGTCTGTCATCAATTATTTCTTACATAAATTATTCAAATGCTGATTTAAACTATGCATATATGTATGAAAATGAATGTGGAATTTCTAACCAAGGTCCTATTCTACGTATTTAGAAGCAACAACAAATAACTTAATGTGATTTTTCTCTTTTGATTTGTAGTGCTGATTTCAAAAAATCTAGTCTGGACAAACTCAAGGTGATTTATGTATTTCTTTAAAATTTTCTCACATATAACACAGTGGATCAGAAAGATGAAGTGTTTATAGCAGTGTTCCGAGTGCAGTAAGAGTGTGGTGTGTCACAGATAAACTGTCTCTGTACATAAATATCTAATACCATTCATGTTTAAGATCTGTTTTATGTGATGTTGTAGAGAGACCAAAGCCTGTAGTAATTATAGAGCCTGACAAAAATGAAATCATCACTGTCAGATGTAAAATACCAGAAAATGAAGACGACTGGACATACAGCTGGTTTACAGATGGATTATCTCATTATATCTCATTATATCTCATTATATCTGACAGCAGCAGTACATAACCTGTAGAGGACAGAGAAAAAGTGACAGCCAGAAGTCAGAGATCAGTGACGCTGTTACACTGAATGTGTCATGTGAGTCTGATCCTCTTCATATAATGCTCAATGTATGGTGAATGTATTGTTCCAAATTTGTATGACCTGTATGACTCGTTCCAAAAAAGTCAATGGGATCCAGTGTTGTTTCTTCAATATATCTTCTTTTGTGCAGTGATATTTATGAAGGGTTTAGGACAGGTCGAGTCAATTCACTTAATTTGACTTTGTTAGATGTTTAACCATAACTTCTGTTTGTTCAGTTCTTCCAGAGACACCTAAACCTGTTCTGACTGTTCAGCCTGAACTATCACAGATATTCAGAGGAGTGACTGTCATTCTCACATGTGACATACAGGGGGAGGGATGGACACACAGATGGCAGTGTGGAGATACAGAGTACGCCACCACTGAGAAAGAGATCAAGATCACTGCAGAGCGCAAACAGATATACAGGTGTCAGGGCTGCAGAGGATCAGACTCCTCTGAATGGAGTGATACAGTAACTCTGACTGTGTTTGGTGAGTGATCATCACTGGCTGACATCAGGATCTTGCTCTGATGGCATATTAAAATGTTTGCTTTGTGTTAGATTATTACTATCCAAATGATGAGAGATAAAGTTTAGGTTTGACTCACTGTAGATCAGATTAATCCAAGTCATTTTCAATAAACAAAATGTCATCAGTCTCCTTTCTATTCCCTACAAATTATAAATTAAAACATCATACCAAGCCTTTAACCTGCCCCAATATTTATCATGAAAATATGATCACTATATCTGTATGTTTGAGGATTAGTTCACTTTAAATTGAAAATTACCTCATGATTTACTCACCCTCAAGCCATCCTAGGTGTATATGACTTTCTCCTTTCTGACAAATAAGAAGAAATTCATATACACCTAGAATGGCTTGAAGGTGAGTAAATCATGAGGAAATTTTCAATTTAAAGTGAATTAATCCTTTAATGGATATGATTTGTACTCATAACAAACAAATCACAGATGTTTGTTTTTTTTATGATTACTGGTAAAATTATTACACCCTGAAAAGCACATAAATGCATTTCTTTGTTCAGTGTAGCATAAATGTGCTTTTTTAATAAAAAACATTCGTATGCATAATGCAATCTCAACAGTAATAGCACAAAATCCCCAATCAAAGTCATTTGAACTGTTAAAAAATAATGTTGCATGTTGATTAATGTTTTAGAGGTAAAATGTGATTACAATAGGTCTTTATGTACTTTCATTAGAAAGGGATCATTTGATTCTTTGAGTCACAGGATTTGTCCTCATGCACTTTCATTCTGAGAGTTTAAAGTTCACATGAACATCTTATGTTTGATGAACATAAAGCTGCATATAATTACAGTACAATAACAAAGAAAAGTATTAAAAAGGTATATTAAATATCATTAATATTAAATCATAAGCAGTGATCGATGATGACTGAAGACTGTATATATTAATTAAAGATCATATCATTAAATATTTACAGACAAACCCAGAGTAACTGTGAAGCCCCAGAGTTCAGTGTTCACTGGAGACACAGTTCCCTTTCGATATTTCACTCGTACTGCGTATGGGGGGAAAAGTCTCCCTTTTTCCCCGCTACTGAAGCCTTTTCAATAACGCAGTGTAACTGCACCGTCATTGGTTCACTCATAGACAAGTTGTTAAACCAATGGCGGCGCGGCTCAGCTGCGCGGCCTATGGGAAGAGAGCGCGTGAACATTCCCGCCAAAAGGGGCGGGGTAATGTGCTATATAAGCGAGCGTTTCGCCATAGGCCATCAGTCCTTTCTCCTTCAGCGACGACTGAAACTTCTCTTCGCTGATCCTCGCAGAAGCCTGCTTGCCGAGAAAGAAGCTCGCCGCCTTCGAAGAAGCTGTGCCGCCGTCGAAGAGGCCCCGCAGCGGACCCAGCTGACTTGCCGGATCCTCGCAGCGCCCGCACCCTCGCCGACTGCCGCCTTCGCGCCGTCGTCGAGCCGCCGCCTCCCGCTCCCGCGAACCGGCCGCTTCCCAGCGTGTCTCCTGCCGCCATCCGGCGTGCCCTGAGAGCGTCTTCCCGCGGTCACCTTACTGCGCCTCAGAGCAACTTTCCAGCGGTTTTCACCGCTACGAGCCCGGCCCTCGCCGTTAAAGAGCCTCCCAATCGCGTTTTCACGGCGCTACCGGCATTTTTCAATGCCTCACCACTGTGCTACGTGCAGAGCCCGCTGCACGAAGATGACGGACACGGGGAGTGCGTTGGATGTCTGGGCGTTGCCCACGCGGATGACGCGCTTGCCGGCGGCTCATGCCCACACTGTGAACGCATGAGTTTAGTGTCTCTGTGCTCGCGGGCCACCTTCTTCTCCGAGAGCGACCCCCCGGTTCATGCCCTCCCGTCTCCCGCGCCTGCCAGGAAAACTGGGGCAGAACAGTTCAGCGCATGGAGACGGGCGAGCACACGTCGGCCCAGCACCCGCGTGCCTCGCCCTCTCCCCACAGAGAGCAGACCCCCGTCTCATTCTCCCGCCCAGACCAGCATCCCTCGGTAGATGCGAGCGACCTCGTCTCCTTCGGTGGATCGGATGAAGAGCCGCTCTTCGACTCTTTATCCATGGCAGCCTCTGAGCATGAAGCGTGGGCTGGCGAGCCAGACGACCCCGCCCCCCTGCCTTCATTGGAGCCTATTGAACACGGCACCGGCATGGACGCCGAGTTATTCCGCGTCCTGTCCAAGGCCGTAGAGGAACTGGACCTCGACTGGGCTCCGCCAGAGGAGCCATCGCGGAGCAGCTTGGACGAGTGGTTTCTTCCAGGCCGCCGCCAGGCCCCTCGCCAGCGCTCCGCCCCGTTCTTCCCCGAAGTCCACGAGGAGCTGACAAAGTCGTGGCGTGCCCCTTACTCTGCCCGCCTACTCACGACCCACCGCTCGGCCCTCACCGCCGTGGACGGCACGGAGGAAAAAGGATACGAACACCTGCCGCCCCTGGACGAAGCAGTGGCCGCTCATCTCTGCCCTCCCGCGGCCGTGGGATGGAAAGCCAAGAGAGCCCTCCCGTCCAAACCCTGCAGGACCACCTCCGCCCTAGCAGGAAGAGCCTACGCCTCAGCGGGCCAGGCAGCCTCAGCACTTCACTCTATGGCCATCTTTCAGGTTTTTCAAGCCAAACTCCTCCGCTCTCTGGACGAGTCCGGTATTGATGCGCCTGCCTTTAAGGACCTCCGCAGCGCTACTGACTTAGCCCTGCGGGCCACGAAGGCCACGGCCCAGGCCATTGGCAGGTCAATGGCCAGCCTTGTTGTGCTGGAGCGCCAACTATGGCTGAATCTGACGGAGATCAAGGAGCAGGACAAGACGGCCTTCTTAGATGCCCCCGTGTCCCCGCCAGGACTCTTTGGACCCACGGTGGAGGGGTTTCACAGAGCGCTTTACTGCGGCGCAGAAGTCCTCTCAGGCTATGAGACACTTTTTGCCGAAACGCTCTAGCTCCGCGTCTGCCTCTAGCCGCTCCAGGCCTGCGCCGGCTCAGCAGACCAAGCCCGCCCCCTCTGCTTCCCAAGCAGCACCGCCCAAGGAGCAACACCAGCGCTCGCGCCCTTCTAAGTGCTCCTCATTCCCCAGGCGCCAGGGACCCCGGCCCAGGATTGTGCTGGACCCTGTGACCCCTAAGTCATCCTAGTCTGAGAGGGAAGAGGATTGGGGCAAGTCCCGCCGCGGCCGGACCCCCCCAAAAATGCTCCCGTGCAAACTCCCCTCCGCCTCGTTTATATCTGGGCGCGGGAGAAACACAACCTGCTGTAATAGGGCCCACATGTGCTGCGCCCTCACCAACCGCCGTTTTCACGGCGACCCATTTTTTAAATATTTCACAAAAGAGCAAATTTCCTCTTCCACCCAATGCGGTGCTCGACCCCCTTCTAAGCGGGCCGTCATCCGATATTATTCTCCCTCTCGCCGCCCGGGCCGAGGCTTGGAAAGCCATCCCCGGCGTGTCAGACTGGATTCTGAAGGTCATAAGCCAGGGCTACTTGCTCCAATTTGCCAGAAGACCTCCACGGTTGGCGGGGTCATTCAGACTTCGGTACAAGCGGACGACGCACATGTCCTCCGAACCAAGGTTTTAACTCTGTTGAGAAAGGGGGCTATAGAAATAGTCCCCTTCCCAGAGAGCGAGTCGGGCTTCTACAGCCGTTACTTCTTGGTGCCGAAGAAAGACGGCGGTCTCAGACCCATTCTGGACCTCAGGTTACTGAACCTTTCCCTCATGAAGCGAAAGTTCAATGTCCTGGCGCTGAAGCAGATCCTCGCGCAGATTTGCCATGAGGACTGGTTCTGTTCACTGGATCTGAAGGATGCTTACTTTCACATCCAGATAGCCCCCCATCACAGGCGATTCTTGAGATTCACGTTCGAGGGTGTGGCTTACCAATATACGGTCCTCCCCTTCGGGCTCTCCCTGGCTCCTCGCACTTTTACGAAGTGCATGAACGCGGCCCTTTCCCCTCTGAGACAGATGGGAATACGCGTTTTAAACTACCTCGACGACTGGCTCATTCTAGCCAGCTCGCGCACAGAACTAGAGAACCACAGATCCGTGCTTCTCAGCCACTTACAGTGCCTGGGTCTCAGGGTCAACCCAGCCAAGAGCTCGCTGCTTCCCACTCAACGTATCTTGTTCCTGGGCGCAGTTTTCGACTCTGTCCAAATGACGGCAGTAGTCTCGCCAGAGCGCGCTCTGGCCATTCAGCAGCTCGCGGCCTCCGTCAGGAACAAAGCCTACCTCCCTCTGAAGCTGTTCCAGAGGTTGCTAGGGCTCATGGCTTCCGCCTCCCCAGTTCTTCAGCTTGGCCTACTTCGCATGCGGCCTCTGCAGTATTGGTTGAAGGTTCGGGTACCTCCCTACGCTTGGCGCCATGGTCTCCTGCGCCTCAAGGTCAATCAGGCCTGTCTGGCAGCCCTGAAGCCCTGGATGAACCCCACTTGGTTCACACTCGGAGTACCCCTTCAGGCGGTGTCACGAAGAACGGTACTTTCGACAGACGCGTCCAACTCGGGTTGGGGCACTCTGTGCGAGGGCAGTCCAGTCTTCGGCTCGTGGACACACGAGGAAAGCCACCTACATATCAACTGCCTCGAAATGCTGGCAGTGGCATGAGCCCTCCATGCCTTTCGGGCTTATCTGACGGATCGCCATGTCTTAGTCCAGTCGGACAGTATGACAGTGGTCTCCTATATAAATCGCCAGGGGGGTCTTTCGTCCAGCCGCTTATGCGCTTCTGGAATGGGCATCCCCAAGGGTTCGGTCACTCAGAGCGACTCATATACCCGGAAAGAACAATCTGGGAGCAGATATGCTGTCTCGGAACAACGTTCCCTCAGATGGGTGGATGCTCCACCCCCAGACGGTTCTCACTATATGGGAGCTCTTCGGGAGAGCGGAGGTGGACCTCTTCGCCTCAGAAGACAACTCTCATTGCCCAACCTATTATTCGAAGGAGGACGATGCATTGGCCCACACATGGCCCAATAACCTTCTTTATGCCTTTCCTCCTATCGCCCTGATCCCGCAGGTTATCAGGCGAATCAAAGAGGACGAGCACAGAGTTCTGTTAGTAGCCCCACTCTGGAGGAGCCAGATTTGGACCTCGGAGCTGTTCCGGCTTTCCACAAAAGCCCCATGGCCAATCCCCCTGAGACGGGACCTCCTCTCTCAGGCGAACAGAACAATCTGGCACCCGCAGCTGGAAGCTTTGGGCTCTACATCTGTGGATTCTCGACAGGAACCATCTGACCTTCCGAGGGAAGTGCTAGATACCATTTTACAGGCGAGAGCCCCGTCTACAAGACGCCTCTACACCCAGAAGTGGTCGGTCTTTGTTAGCTGGTGTTCCACACGCAACATAGACCCGGAAGAATGTGATGTTTCTTCCATTCTAACCTTCCTCCAAAAGCGTTTAGAGTTGGGGCGAGCCCCCTCTACGCTTAAGGTCTACGTAGCAGCCATTGCAGCGTTTCGCTTGCCCATTGCTGGACAATCAGTAGGGCGGAACGATTTGGTCATTAAGTTCCTGAGGGGTTCTAGGCGATTGCATCCTCCTCGTCCCCTCACTGTTCCCCCCTGGGACCTCTCTGTGGACCTCAGAGCTCTTAAAGGTCCTCCTTTTGAGCCACTGCGTCTAGCGGGCCTCAGACCCTTAACGCTCAAAACTGCCTTACTACTTGCTTTGGCATCAGTAAAGCGAGTTGGCGATCTGCAGGCACTCTCGGTGAGCCCTGCATGTCTTGAGTTCGGTCCAAACGACTCCATGGTCGTTCTGAAACCAAAAGTTGGCTACGTTCCCAAAGTGCTCTCAACGCCGTTCAGAGCACAAGTGATTTCACTCTCTGCGCTTCCCGTTCATCGGACAAGCCAGAGCTGGAATCTTTATGCCCCGTTAGGGCTTTACGTGTCTACATCGAGCGATCACAGCCTTTCCGGCAGTCTGATCAGCTATTCGTTTGTTTCGGTGGCCGCACCAAAGGGTCCCCAGTCTCGAAACAACGTCTATCACGATGGATCGTTGACGCTATAGCTCTTTCATACTCCTCTGTGGGCGCTACTTGCCCAATCGGAGTTAGGGCCCACTCCACTAGAGGCATGGCTTCGTCGTGGGCCTGGTCCAGTGGAGTCTCAATCAAAGACATTTGTGAAGCGGCCGGCTGGTCTTCGCCATCCACCTTTGTCAGATTCTACCAGTTGGACGTTCCAACCTTACATGCTCGGGTCCTTTCAGTGTAAATTCACTGCCCTCAAGGTGTTCCGCTTTTTGCACAAACCCAGGAGTTCTCTCCTTTGTAGTGTAACAGGGTAACGGTGGCTTCGGCCTTCACTTGTCCTTGGTCCCCCCTTATGGCGTCCGGTCAAGTTCTGTCGTTCCCCAGCCATGGCACGGCGCGGTTGAATTCGTTCCCCCATACGCAGTACGAGTGAAATATCGAAAGGGAACGTACTCGGTTACTAACGTAACCTCGGTTCCCTGAGATATGGAACGAGTACTGCGTTACTTGCCGTGCCACGAGGCTGCGGCTTAGGTCATCGCTTCAGTCGATATGGCCTGATGGCCTATGGCAAAACGCTCGCTTATATAGCACATTACCCCGCCCCTTTTGGTGGGAATGTTCGCGCGCTCTCTTCCCATAGGCCGCGCCGCCATTGGTTCAACAACTTGTCTATGAGTGAACCAATGACGGTGCAGTTACACTGCGTTATTGAAAAGGCTTTAGTAGCGGGGAAAAAGGGAGACTTTTCCCCCCATACGCAGTACGAGTGAAATATCTCAGGGAACCGAGGTTACGTTAGTAACCTAGTACGTTACTCTCAGCTGTGACGTGGGACCATCAACTGGACTGAGGATTACCTGGTACAAAGACTTCAT
The DNA here is from genome assembly GCA_028476615.1 of Culter alburnus. Lineage (NCBI taxonomy): Eukaryota > Metazoa > Chordata > Actinopteri > Cypriniformes > Xenocyprididae > Culter > Culter alburnus. The sequence goes on along the minus strand of JAOTNS010000277.1, from coordinate 75,551 downwards.
CAAAATAAAATCTGGTGATGAAACACACACGCTGAGTGATGTGAGAGTCTCTGATGGAGGAAAGTATGGATGCAGTGTAAGAGAAAAAAACTCCACAACACAAAGTCAAAGAGTCACGCTAACAGTAAGAGGTACATGCTGTTTTTTTGTTTTTGTTTTTTTTGTTTTGTTTTTTTACATGGCAATCTGATTTAGCCATAGTAATATTATGCAAATTAATGTCAAACATCAACACTATCAAAATGTGCTGTCAATAAAACGTCAAATAAGTCCTTTGCTATTTTCTCAGAGAGACCCAAAGCTGTAGTGCGTGTTCAGCCTGATGGACGAGTTGTTCAAGGACAGACGATCACTCTCACATGTACATACAGGAGACAGACGTCACTAGCTGGAACTACACCTGGAATAAGATGATTCAGTGATTCATGAGAGTCAATCACGGGAATACAGAATCAGTTCTGTTAATGAATCTCACACAGGTAATTACAGCTGTAGAGGAAGAGAGACGGACGGATCACGTTACTCACACACCAGTGATGAAGTTACACTGATGCTATCAGGTGAGTGTGTTCAGCTCAACTTTACATAAATGCGATTCACATCAATCTGACCACATTCAGATACAAATCAAACCAAAACAAAAATTTAACAGGCCAAAACCTTGCTGAAATACAGCCTATTTTCAGTTCAGTTTTAGATTTTTTGTGCTTTTACTGCAGAGTTTTCTACAAAAAAGCTCTCAGATCCATTTGATAACTTTAATGTGGCTTGGTTTGAAGATCAATTAGTGCTAACTTTGGTGATTTGAAAATAATTTGCTATTATCAAACTGTAGGATGGTGGCCAATTAATAGAAATTCAAATTAATGGCTTCACTGAGCCCTACATTACATAGTAATATTTTTTAAATTGAAAAGTTGCAAGCAGAAGAAAACAGTTGGTGGCGCTAGAGGGTACATTATTTTTATTATATATCTAACAAGTTTTGATGATCATGGAACTATTTGGTTATTTAATTTTTCAGGTTCAGAAGCTCCATTGCCAGTTCTCTCAGTTCTCAAACTGATCAGTTTTCTACTGGCAGCTTCTCCATATCTGCTAGTGTCCATCATTATAGGAGTCAAATGCTACAGAGTTCATGGTGAAATTCTCTCTCTCTCTCTGATCTGTTCTCCTACAGATTAATTTAACCTGATCTATCATCATTATGAATCATTAAAATATGTAAATTTTTCCTTATTTTGTGTTTTACAGCTCAGTCTGATGAGATCAATCAATATGCTGTCACAGAGGAGTGAAAGTCTCCTGTCCTGATGAATGAATCCCATTCTGTTTTTTTTTTGTTTGTTTTTTTTTTATTTTATTATATTTTTTTACATTATTTAGTTATATTTAATTTGTCTAAACTTGACAAAAATAAGGCTAAAATGAACTCTGCTTGATCTACGGCAACATCCTTTTGAAACGTATCTTTATCATATTTTTTCTTCTGTTTTGCAATGTTTTGAATATCCTCATGATTTGCCAAAATGATTTTGTAATTAATATGAAGCTATCATTTTGATTTCAGATAAAGTCTTTATTTATTTCACCATGTCTTGAATTTCTGTTCTATTTAATAAAGAAGCATACATCTTCAACAATTAGTGAAGAATAGCTCACCTTTACCAAATATATCTTCAAAAAAACAGTGATGTTGGGGAAAGTGACACAAAATTAAATTGAAGTTACTGGTTTTGGATCTCAGAGTGCTTGTGCTGGCCATTGTGGTAAGAATTCTTTTCTGCAGAACATAACATATGTTTTAATGCTATATTAGTTTTGTAAATCCGACGTAATGTGAGTATTTAGTAAAAAAAAATCAAATGAACAACACAGCCACGCAACTGTTAAATTCATTAAATTCATTCAATAGCTTTAATTTAATTACAAAGATTGTTCAATTCAATTCACATTTATTTGTATAGTGTTACAATATGTACCAGTCGGAGACGGAATACAGCAGAATGTGGTCTTTATTGGAACACAAGCAGAGGTAACAGTGCACAGAGGTGAGTTTGCAATGGTTGATATGCAGAATGCTGATAGAATGGTAAATGATACTGTCCTTGTAACTTGCAGGTTGAAGACGTGGATGCCCAGACGGAATTGCTGGCAGACGACACTCACACACAGCACAGGAACACAGAAGGGAGTTCGGAGACACAGGAGATAGGTTAGTATCAACAGGAGTCCTTGAGGTAAGCATGGAGGTAAGTATCCTTAATGCGAACGAGACCAGACGAAGTGCCTGTGTGTGTGAGTGCCTTTTGAAGTGCTGGTGATGATGAGGTTAATGAGGTGCAGGTGGCGGTGATTAGTATTCAGGAGATGGTGCGCGCTGTGATTGGATGGTGCTGGAGCCTGGTGTGTCTGTGACATATAGCTTTTCACAATACATATCATTTCAAAAGCAGCTTTACAGAGAATGTATGTCAACGTTACAATTTAGAGTAATCTGTTATCAGAGATGGCTGTGTCCAATTTTTTGTAATTTCAGCAATTTACATATACAAATCACGCAGTTAGCTAACAATGTATTAATTTAAGCAATGGTGGAAACAATGAGCTCATTGAAGTAATGAAAACATGTAAACAACGATTAGGATATATAGCAAAATTTGGAATGGTGCATGTTGATCCAGAGTTTGCATCATCTGAAGTCCTAGCGGGGGATGGCGCTGTCTGGTGTTGGTCATCTGAAGTCTTCATAAGAGGCTAGATCCAACTGAAGCTGATGTACTCTCGAGTCCATTACAGTAATCTAGTCTAGACATCATGAATGCATGAACTAACTTGCATCAGAAACAGTTAACATGTTCCATAGCTTAGCTATGTTTCTGAGGTGGAAGAAGGCTGCTTTTGTAACATATGAAATATGATTTTCAAAGAAAAGTTGCAGTCTAATATAACACCCTGTAGAGGATTAAGTAACAGTACATCCTTCTAAATGCAGATTGTAGTCTAAGAGATTCTGTGTACAAGTTTTTGGTCCAATAAGTAAAACCCCAGTCTTTTCTGAATTTAATAGAAGAAAATTACTGGTCATCCAATGTTTTATATCTTTAATACACACTGTCAATTTGGATAATTTAGAGATTTCATCTGGTTGTGATAAAATATATAACTGAGTATCATCAGCATAGCAGTGGAAACTAATTCCATGTTTTCATATAATATTACCAAGTGGCAGCATGTATATTGAAAATAGCAGAGGGCCTAACATAGATCTTTGCGGCACTCCTTAATTTACTGATGGTATCTTAGATTTTTTCCTGTTTAAATATACAAAATGGTGTCTGATAGGTACGATCTAAACCACCTTAATGCCTGTTCCTGAATACCAGTTTAATTTTGTAGTTGATCTAAGAGTATTTTATGATCTATAGTGTCGAACGCGGCACTGAGATCAAGTAACACTGATAAAGCCTTGGTCAAAAGCTGGAAGTAAGTCATTCGTAATTTTAGCACAGTTTCTGTGCTATCATGAGGCATAAATCCTGACTGAAATATTTTATAGATAACACTTTGCAAGAAGGAGCACAGTTTAGCCGACACAACTTTTTCTAATATTTTAAACATTAAAGGAAGATTTGAAATGGGTCAGTAATTTGCTAATACATTTGTCTCTAATTGTGGTTTCTTAATGAGAGGCTTAATAACTGCCAGCTTGAACGGTCTTGGGACATGACCTAGACATAAAGACAAGTTAATAATATTGAGAAGAGGCTCTTTCAGTAGTTTAATGGGTATTGGATCTAATAAACATGTTGTTGGTTTAGATAAGTTTATTTAGCTTTTCCTGTCCTACAGTTGTAAAGCACTGCAACTGTTCTTGAGGGGCGATAATTGAGGCTGAATCATAAAACTCTACATTTACAATTATTGTATTTGTGATGCTTTCGATTTTCGATTACTACTAAACTGTAGTGGAATATTTTGTTCTGGTGATGTCTGTTTATTTGTTAATCTAGCCACTGTACTAAATGTAGCCCTCTCTCTCACTCCGCGTGCGTACTGGTCTCCAGCACCGCCGCTGCTACTCTGCGCTGTGTTGTGTATGATTGTGGATGGTGGTAGAGGAAGGGGACGTGGACACAGAGGGGTTTGGGATTGTGGCTCAACCGTTTATTCCACAGCACGGCATCTATAGCGTTGGTAACATGAACTCAACTTAAGTTTTAAACTATCAAAGTACATTTCATTGCACATGTAATTTTAAACATGAAAGGAAGATAGCAAGCACTCGCTGTTATATTATAATAGATAGCTTTGTATTAGCCGCCACGCATTAATCACATTTAAAAGAAAGAACAAAACATTTTAACTCTCCATATTACTCTGCATGTAGGTCTTTAGCAGTTTTAAACAGCGTTGATAACATGAACTGAAGAAAAGTATCAACACTACGGTACATCAAAATGCTCAAACCGTGCTAAAGGCACTTGAATCTGTCTTAACACAACAGTGGTATAGTGACATCTTGTGGACAACACAATACACTGCCTTACATCCACCCCTTCTTTAATTGATGGCGTCCCAGCCATCTGATTGACCCAAAACTCAAGTGTGGTCTAATCTATGACACTTAATACAATGAATGTGTTGTGAGTGAATATATTTCACATCATGTGTGTAATTAGTGAGGGCGTGGGTAGCTAACTGTTATCAGGGTGCATGCGGTATGGCTCCCTGCTGCTCCTCTTACTTCTGGCCTTTAGCCACAACTTTCTCCCTCTTTCTGTCTTTTGGTGGTCACTCTCTAGTTTCACAACTTGGGACTCGAGTGAGAGTTTAGTTGGGGGATGCCGGCTCCTTCTTGGGTTTCTTCTTGGAGGGTTGGGCCATTGAGTGGGGTTGGCCCCACTACCAGTCACAAGCACTCCCTCTCCACTACTTGTTTCTTCTGTCTGCATGTCACCCTCCTCTGTGTTTATTTGCTCCTCCTCTTTATCTGTTGTTCCAATCAGTGTTCTGTCCAGCATCTCCTCTGAACTGTCACTCCTTGTCCCCTCTTTATCTCACCATCTGACTCGCCCCCTTCTTCGATCACTCTTTTGTCTCGCTCCACTGGGAGGAACATACACTGCGTCAAAAGGTTTCTATGAACCACTCCTCCATCTTCTGGTCGCACCGAGTACACAGGCAAACCTGGTTGCTTCTTCACCACAACATATGGCCGTGCCTCCCATCGATCTCCCAACTTCTGCCTCCCCTCCACATGACAGACCTTGACTAAGACTCTATCCCCTGGACTAAAGTCTTCACTCTTAGCTTTTTTGTCATAATACTTTTTCTGCTGTCCTTTCGCCAGCTGAGATGTCTGATTAGCCAGGGCATAAGCCCGCAACAGGGAGTCGTACAGCGTCTGGACATACTCGCTGTATTTACACGGCTGGTTCGTTGAAGATGAGGTCCACTGGGAGCCTGGGATGTCTACCAAACATAAGGTAGTACGGGCTATATCCAGTGGAGTCATGCCGCGAGCAGTTGTATGCGTGTGTCATGGCATCCACATGCTCATGCCACCGGGGCTTCAGGTGCAGCTCTAGAGTTCCCAGCATGTTCATCCGGGTACGGTTGAATCTTTCTGTGGTCCCGATGCCCTGGGGGTGGTAGGGCGTGGTGTGGGTCTTATTGATGTCAATACACTTGCATAGCTCCTTCACAATTGCGCTTTCAAAGTTGCGCCCTTGATCTGCGTGCAATTTTGCAGGGAAACCAAAACGGCAGAAGAAATTCCTCCACAAGACCCTGGCCACTGTGCCTGCCTTTTGGTCCCTTGTGGGGTAGGCCTGTGCATAGCGAGAAAAGTGATCTGTAACAATGAGCACATTCTCCATACCCCCCTTGGACTTCTCCAGCATCAGGAAGTCCACACAAACCAGCTCCATGGGGGCACTGGTATGGATACTGACAAGGGGGGCCCTGATGTTGGCTGTGGGAGTTTTTCTAAGGCAGCATCTCTCACACTGTTCGCACCAAACCTTGATCTCCTGAAACATTCTTGGCCAGTAAAATCTTTCCCCTATCATCTGTAGTGTCCTCTCAAATCCCAGATGCCCTGAGTCATTGTGAAGGGCTGTTTTGACGGTTTCACGCAGCCTCTCTGGCAGAATTAGTTGCTCCACCACCCCTTTATGGCAATCTCTGACACTGTGATACAGGATCCCTTTTTTTACAACTAACCTCCTCCACTCTTTTAAGAGGAGACCCCCAGTGGCACCCACTTTCATCCTCTCGCTGTGGCTTGGTTTGTGGTTCCTGCTCTTAAAGTGGAGGATGGGACCGATAACTCGGTCTTCCTTCTGTCCCACTCGATGCACCTGTGTGGTCATAGCAGGTAATGCCTCCATCCCCACATCCACATACATCTCACTGGGCTCCAGCAGCAGATAGCTTTCGGGCTCCTCTGTGACAGCTGTGTCCTCGCCTAAGACCTCCTCAGGCTCCTGGGTGGTTTGTGCCTCCTTATATTTCGGTCCACTAGTCCTCACCTGCTGCGGACATGATTGCAGGGTCTCCGCCACCTCCTGATTAGACATACGTGAGAGGGCGTCAGCGTTGGAGTTATCTTGTCCCCTCCGATATTGGATGTCAAAGTCAAATATGGACAGATAAGAAACCTATCGCCGACCAGTGGCGTCGAGTTTGGCTGAGGTCATTACATATTTCAGAGGATTACTGTGACCCTTTCCACCCCATCTTGTACTTGTACTAGCACAGCACCAAGCCCTATTCCTGAGGCATAATATCATCAAGGTAAATAAGGAGATGGGTGAAATTTAAGTCCCCAAAACAGGAGGTCATCAGCCTTTGGAAAGTGGAGGGCACATTTTGCAGCCCAAAAGGCATTCTATTGGCCTCGAATAGCCCCATGGGAGTGCTGAATGCTGTCTTGTGCTTATCGTGTTCCACAACCTCCACCTGCCAGTATCCTGATGTAAGGTCAAGGGTGGAGAAGTACTTTGCTTGCCCTAAAGCCTCTAGAGCCTCCTCTATCCTTGGCAGGGGAAATGCATCTCGGGTGCTGCAGGAGTTGAGCTTCCGGTAGTTGATACATAATCGAAGGGATCCATCCTTCTTGGTCACAACCACCACAGGGGATGCGTATGGACTTTTACTGGGGCGAATAACTCCTGCTGTCTCCATCTCCATCAATAACCGCCTCACATCTTGCCACTGGGAGGGGGGTATCTTGCGGTATGGCAGTCGGAAGGGCCTCGGGTCAACCAGTGGAATCTCATGCTGTATGGTTGTGGTGTGACCATAGTCCGTGGGATGCTGGGAGAACACATCTGCATTCTTGTCCAACAGATCCTTAAAGGTGCCCTTGAATGAAAAATTGAATTTATCTTGGCATAGTCAAATAACAAGAGTTCAGTACATGGAAATGACATACAGTGAGTCTCAAACTCCATTGTTTCCTCCTTCTTATATAAATCTCATTTGTTTAAAAGACCTCTGAAGAACAGGCGAATCTCAACATAACACCGACTGTTACGCAACAGTCGGGATCATTAATATGTATGCCCCCAATATTTGCATATGCCAGCCCATGTTCCCAACATTATGAAAGGCATTAGACAAGGGCAGCCAGTATTAAGGTCTGGATCTGCACAGGTGAATCAACAGACTAGGTAAGCAAGCAAGAACAATAGCGAAAAATGGCAGATGGAGCAATAATAACTGACATGATCCATGATATCATGATATTTTTAATGATATTTGTAAATTGTTTTTCTAAATGTTGTTAGCATGTTGTATGTAAATGTGGGTTAAAGTTACCATCGTTTCTTACTGTATTCACGGAGACAAGAGCCGTCGCTATTTTCATTTTTAAACACTTGCAGTCTGTATAATGCATAAACACAACTTCATTCTTTATAAATCTCTCCAACAGTGTAGCATTAGCCGTTAGCCACGGAGCATAGCCTCAAATTCATTCAGAAAATGTAAACAATATAACAGTATACAATACTCACATAATCCGACGCATACATGCCGCATGCATGACGAACACTTTGTAAAGATCCATTTGAGGGTTATATTAGCTGTGTAAACTTTGTTTATGCACTGTTCAAGGCAAGCGTGAGCTCCGTGGGCGTGGAGCACGAGAATTAAAGGGCCAGTAGCCCTGAATCGGCTCATTTATAATGATGCCCCAAAATAGGCAGTTAAAAAAATGAATAAAAAAAATCTATGGGGTATTTTGAGCTGAAACTTCACAGACACATTCAGGGGACACCTTAGACTTATATTACATCTTTTTAAAAAAAGTTCTAGGGCACCTTTAAGTAGAACACGTTGGTCTTCACTTTCCACCGCTGCTTCACTTAGTGTCTATCTGCGGGATTGACCTACTTGGTCCAAACTGAGACATGCCCCTCTGTTCCCGGCTTCACCATGCTTTCTATCAGGGAACTCCACCACCTTGTCCACTAGGACTGCACTGGCCAGATTTGTGTGTCGTTTGATTGTAATGACTCACTGGGAAAGATTCATCACTCTAAACGGAGCACAACCTCTTTTCACATTTACAAGCACTTTGGCCACCAAGATATCCTGGGGGAGCTGCACAGAGGGATGGCCTTCTATCAGGGCCGTATAAGTCTTCTTTTGAAGTCCAGCTTTAATCCTGCACCTTTCCCACCATCCATCTCTTTCCCACCAGGGATGTGTATTGTATGACCGGTGTAAACAGCAGGTCCCACAACATCATGCATTACACTTTGCTCAGCGCTCCTCACCTCCAGTAAAGCTGTGTACCACTCTGGATGCTTCTGTTTGACCTGGTGCAGGAACTGTGGGCCATAGGCTGCTTGAAGGTGGGTTCTTGAGGCTCGAATGACATTGGTTCCCACCAACAGAGGGACTGAAGAGCGATAGTCGGAATCAGGAACAATGAAGGTAGGTACAGCTCTTTCCCCAGCACTTTCAGATCAATGTGCAAGACACCATGGTAAGGCACGGTCTGACCTGCTGCACCCTCTATCTGTATTTTAGAAGACTGTAGCTTCTGCTTCTGTAGAGCTGGGTGGCACTGCCAGTATTTGTACGTAATACTGGTGATCTGCGAGCCGGAGTCAATGAGAGCCTTACATGCCTTGCCATTGACTTCTACTTCCCCTTCGTTCCTGGGTCCCACTAGGGGTTTTTCCCCTCCTTTAGTGTGATTCCTCTTTGCAGGTGGTTGGGGGCCTTGCTGTGTACCCATGGATGCCCCAGCTGCCATGGGCACTAAGCGTTTAAATGTTGAGCAGAGTGCATGTGCCTGTCAGCTGGAGTCTTAGGCTGCTGGGCTTCAGCTGGGCTCGGATCCGGAAGAACTGCTCAGCACACTCTGGCTGTGTGGCCTGGCTCTCCACAACGGTAACAGGTAAAGCTTGGACTCTGGCTCTCCCTCCCTCTCCCTCCCTCCCCCTCCCTCCCTCTCCCTCTCCCTCTCTCCCTCCCCCTCCCTCTCCCTCTCTCCCTTCCTCTCTCATCTCTCCCTCTCCCTCTCGCCTCTCCCCCCCTCTCCCTCTTCCTCTCCCCTCTCCCTCTCCCTCCCCTCTCCTCACCCTCTCCTCCCGCCCTTCCCGCCCCCTCCCTCCTCTCTCCTCTTCCCTCCCTCTCTCCCTCTCTCCCCCCCCTCTTCCCTCCTCCCCCTCCCTCCTCTCCCTCCTCCCCTCTCTCCTCCCTCTCCCCTTCCTTCTCCCCTCTCCCCTCTCCTCTCCCCCTCCTCTCTCCCCCCTCCCTCTTCCCTCTTCCCTTCCCCCTCCTCTCCCCTCCCCCCCCCTCCTCCTCTTCCCCCCCCTTCTCTCTCTCCCCCCCTCTCTCTACCTCTCTCCCCCCCTCCCTCTCCCTCTCTCCCCCCCTCCTTCTACCTCTCTCCCTCTCCCTCCTCTCCCCCTCCCTCCTCCTCTCTCCCCTCTCCTCTCTCTCCCCCCCTCCATCCTCTCTCCCTCTCCCCCCCGCCCTCCTTCCTCCCTCTCCCTCCCCTCTCTCCCTCTCCCCCGCCCTCTTCCTCTCCCCTCTCCCCCTCCTCTCCCACTCCTCTCTCCCTCTCCCCTCCCTCTCTACTCTCCCCCCCCTCTCCCTCTCCCCTCCCCCACCTCTCTCCTTCCCCCCTCTCTCCCTCTCCCCCCCCTCTCCCCTCCCTCTCCCTCCTCCCCCTCCCTCTCCCCCCCCCCCTCCCTCTCCCCCCACCTCTCTCCCTTCCCTTCCTTCGCCCTCCCCCTATCACTCTCCCTCCCTCTCCCCCGCCCCCCTCCCTATCACATCCCCCCCCCTCCTCTCCCCCTCTCCCTCCCCCCCCCTCTCCCCTCTCCCTATCCCCCCTCTCCCCCTCTCCCTTCCCCCCCCTTCCCTCTCCCCCTCCTCTCCACCTCCCCCCCTCCCTCTCCCCCCTCTCACCCCTTCCTCTACCTCCGCCCCCCCCTCTCCTCCCTCCCTTTCCCCTCTCCCTCCCTCTCCTCCCTCCCTCCCTCTCATCCCCTATCCTCCCCTCTCCCCTTCTCCCCTCTCCCTCTCCTCCCCCCCCCCCTCCCCCTCTCCCTCTCCTCTCCCTAGGCCTCCTCTCCCACCTCCCTCTCCCCCTCCCTCTCCCTAGTACCTCCCTCCTCTCCCCCCTCTCTCTCCCCATCTCGCCCTCTCTTCTCTCTCTCTCCCTCTTCTCTCTCTTATCTCCCCTCCCTCTCTTCCCTTCTCTCTCTCGGCTCTCCCTCTCCTATCTATCTACCTCCCGCTTCTCTAGATCACTACCTAACTCTCTCCTCCCACTACCTCTCCTCCATCCTCCCTCACTCCCCTCCATAACCTCTCCTCTCCTCTCTCCCTCCCTTCTCCCTCTCCCTCCCTATTCCCTCTATCTCCTCTCACTATCCTATCCCTTCTCCCGCCCTATCTCTTCCCTCATCTCCCGCTATCCTCTACTCTCCCTAACTCCCTCATCCTCCCTACCTCTCTCTCCAGCCTCCCTCCCGCTCTATCACCCTACATCATCCCTATCTCTTCACAACTAACTCCCTACCCTCTCCTATCCCTATCCCACTCCCACTCACACCCTCTCCTTCTCCCTACCCCTCCCTCTAGCCATCCCTCCCTCTCCCTCCCTCCATCTCCCCATCCCTTTTGCCCAAAATGTATTTAGAGGGAGGGTTATAATAATTAATAACCTGGTGGCTTCGGCTTTATGGCACCGTTTGGCCTGCGTTGATCCTCCGAATGGACTTTTGAGTAAAATTCAAGCCACTTTGGTCGACTTTTTTTGGAGCACCTTTCATTGGATACCTCAGAGCATACTTTTTTTACCCAGGGATGAAGGAGGACAAGGACTTATCCATTTGCCCAGCAGAGGGGCCTGAGGATTTAGTCTGGAGAAAAGTGGCAAATGTTATTTTTTAATCAAGCTGGGAGACTGGGTTTGAACTCTGCTCTGTTTTTGATGGACTCGAGCAAGCTGCAGTGCAACGGACTTACTCCTCATTATAAGGGACTTTTTAAAGTTTGGGACTTACTTGAAAAGTGGAGGTTGGAGGGGACATCCTCGTTGTACTGGCTTTTGGAGGAACCTCTTGTACATGGAGCTCGGCTTGATGTTACTTATGAAGCTACACCTGGACTGCTTCATTGCTTAGTTTCCACTAAGACATTAAAACTGCATCATTTGTTGGATGTTGCTGGACCTGGTTTAAATAATGCTCAGTCCTTGGCCACACATTTAGGTGTGCGGTCAGTATGGCAAGTGGAAAAATTTCTGGGCATTTTTAAACAGAAACTCACAGAGGAAGAACATAGTATGTTAATTGGCTTTTATAATGAAAAACTGGTTCCTAACAATACAGAAGTGGTTTTTTTTAGTCCCAATCTCAAAGGACTGTCTGGACCTTTTCTGGATTTGAGAGGGCTGGAAGATTTAAGTTTGCAAGATGTTCAAAGTAAAGTTTTATATAAATGTTTTGTAAAAGTTTTAAACAAAGCAACTTTAAAAGAGCGCAGTGACACAGTGTGGAGAGAGAAATTGTGACTAGATGGTGAAGTTAAACTTGTCTGGAGAGTTTTATATAAACCACCAATTGAAAAGCGCACAGGTATTATATATTCAGTGGAGAGTTTTGCACGGAGCAGTTGCTGTAAATGCTTTTGTGAGTGTTATTAATCCTAATATATCAAGTGATTGTCCTTTTTGTAAAATGAGGGAGACAGTTTTTCACTGTTTTAGGGAATGTTCAAGATTGTATGATTTTTTTGTGTTCTTGATGTCCTTTTCATGAATTTTGGGGAGACTTTTTCTTCTGAGATTTTTATTCTTGGCCCCAAGTATAGTGTGGCGCAAAGAATAAAAAGTCAGTTGTTGAAGTTTTTAATTGGACAGGCCAAATTTGCTGTTTACGTAAGCAAGAAAAACAAAGTAGAGGGTAGAGAAGGACAACATGTGGTTATTGTTTTTAAAAATCTGGTAAAAGCGAGGGTTATGCTTGATTTTAAGTTTTATAAAATGATGAATGATCTTGAAAGTTTTTCGCATAAATGGTGTTTTAATGAAGCTATTTGTAAAGTTGTAGAAGAAGTGCTGATCTTTACTACCTTATTGCAATAATTTTTTAGTCTTTTGTACTTCTGTACTTTATTTGTTTGTTTTGTTTTGTTTTTTTTGGATAATATTTGTTGTTCTGATGAATTTGTTATGATTTAAATAAAGTGTGTTGAAAACTCAAACTCTCTCTTATATTATAATAGATAGCTTTGTATTAGCCACCACACATTAATCACATTTAAAAGAACAAAACATTTTAACTCTCCATATTACTCTGCATGTAGGTCTTTAGCAGTTTAAAACACAAAATATCTCAATAAACTTAACTTTAGTGTGATAAAAGATATTTTACATTTCATCCTCCACTATTGTTAACATGGCTTACCTATAGCGTTGATAACAGGAACTGAAGAAAAGTATCAACACTACTGTACATCAAGAGGCTCAAACCATGCTAAAGGCATTTGAATCTGTCTTAACACAACAGTGATATAGTGACATCTTGTGGACAACACAATATACTGCCTTACATAAACAAGAACCTTGGATTGTTTTGGTTATTTCTATGAGTTGCGGAGATGCTCGGCCCTGGCAAATTTTTTAAAATGGGAAGTGCTGTCTTTCCATGTGATTCTAAAGGCCTCTAAATGGGTTTGTCTCCATTTGTGCTCTAGATTACGAGTTTCTCTCTTGATAGCGTGAGTAATACTGTTGCACGTTTTTCTCTGAAACCTTTTTTAATCTCATTGGTGCAAAAGTATCTAATTTACTAGAGAAAATTTAGAGAACTAGAGAAAAAACGTTTACTTGACTCCAAAGGAGCTTAGTAAATCTGTAAACGCAGCCCCTAACGCATCATTTGTATTGTCTACATGAATGTTAAAATCTCCAACAATCAGTGCTTTATCGACATTGACCAATAAGTCTGAGAGAAAATCTGCAAACTCACATGAACTGTTTTAAATATATTTTTATGGACCTTGAGAGTTTCAGTGGTTCATTTGGGAACATTTTATCGATTAAAAAAAAAAAAAAATCCCCCAACCCCAAAATATTTTTTTGTTGCCTCAGGGCAACGTTGTGCGACAATGGTAGAGTGTTACATCCCAGGCATAAAGTTTGTCTAGGAAAAGGGGAGTAACAGTGAAAAGAAAATAAATGGGATGTTGGGGTGAGTGAGTGTGCTCGTCCCCTGCCCTGCACGACAGACACAAGTTGAAGCTCAACAAAAAGGTTTATTAACAAAAGATATTTTTAGACAAAGTAAAAAAAGTTAATCAAAAGGAAGCAAAAGAGACTTCAGGAGGGGGTATTGCCAAAATAACAAACAAAAGTACCCTCTGACTAGTTAAAGGTGCTAAAGAGGTTCTTTTTGTCGATGAGTTTTTGAAATGAGCGCATGGGTAAGAACAACCCCCCTCCTTCACAGCTCATTTCGAGGGAACGCCTCCCAAAACTCGTGCACGAGTATCGGAACACGAGTGTTTACCACCGGCATTCGCTGTGTTATTAAGCCGGGCACACATTTAACGACTAGCTAAAATATTCTGACTATGCTCAACATACAGCGATTGTTTCCTGCTCCTGAAGCAGATTTATATACTTTCACATGGAATTTTAACACCGACTGTAATCGCAGACTGAACGCAACTGATTATCAATTTATATTCATAATCGGCCTTACACTTAAAGCCGCGCACACACTTAGTGGATTCATTATGTCGGACTCACCGCAGGTAACTCATAATCTGCAGTTGTTACTCCTGTCTCCTGACAAAAACATTGCATGCAGCGCCTGTGGAGTGTGGAAAGTTACTGGAGCGCGCAGCCGCGCTCATCTCTCACATGGATCGTCATGGCAGTGATTGACAAGCCAGAGGGCCAATCGTTTACGCGATCATCGTTGGCTGATGTTTTTAAGGCCCTACCTCGTGCACAGATGATGTATATTAATATTATTACTTTCAGTGCACCTAATAAATAGTATTTTATCAGTTAGTAAAGACAGTTTCAAGTAATATTGCAAAAATGTATAAAACAAAACATCCTCTTTAGCACCTTTAAGGAGTAAAACTACTTAGACTACCAAAAGAAAACAAATAAACAACAGAAATGTACACTAACTCCCTAACTAGCAAAAAACAGGAGAAAACTTATAACAAAAATCAAATAGACACCCACCTCCCTACAGCTTCCAACACGTTTGAGCATGTAGATGACAGCAACAATGACTAGATGACCAAAACTCAGGCTACAATAAGCCTATTAGCTTTGTAGAAAAGCTTCACCATCTCACACAATTAATCACACAACTCAGAGCAACAAACAGAGCAGGAGAGGAACACAACACTCTGGAAGGTAGGCTTCAGTTTGAATGACTCTGGAAGCTTCTTTTCAGGGTGCAGCCACAACGAGCCTCAGGTGTGGACAATCAACTCTCTCTCCAGCACCTAGTAGAGCAGCAGAGAGAGACACACAGAGAAAGGAAAAAAAAAAAAACAGCACACAGGACAGAATATATACACCACCAATGACACAATCATAGAACGTAACAAGAGTCATAGAGAAAATTATCATCAAAATTTAAAAAAAAAAAAAAATTCAAGAAATCATTAAGTAAAAAGGGAAAACACTTGAAAGACATTGATATACTGAATTTGATACATGCATAGGTCTGTATCATGTAGTGTGTCATGCCATTTAATGTACTTCATGTGATAAGATTTCACTCTGTACGAAACTTCAAAAAGCATTTCTTCTCTGCTGTGACATAGTGGTGTATGTTACAATTTTTGCACATCACTTTGGATGTTCCTGCACATCCAGGAACCCTGCATCTTCCCTTCTTATAATACATTGTGGCCAATGAGAGGTACTGTCTAAAACCTCCTCGAAAAGTACCCCTTATCGCACAACGTTGCCCTGAGGCAATGAAAAGAAATACTGAATTTCTGAACATGCAAAATAAAAAAAACTTCATAAAACCTGACAAAAGGCTTCTCTACACCTTCATACACGCACACATATTTTTTATGTACAGTTCATGTCATTTTAAATAAGATTACTAAAGCAAATAATATTGCCTTCTTCTCACACCATGTGCTCCTGTGACATGTGTCAGAACAGGACGTCCACCTCTTAATGGTGCTTGATATTGACTCCAACACCTTACTGGACTGTTCTTTGGTACTTTCTTAACCTTTCTAATTGGTTGTAATCATATAAAGAAAAATTTACTAAACATAGGGCTTAAAAAAACTTTCCGTTGCCTGAGGGCAACGCTGTGCTGTAGAGGGTTAAACAGAAGCTTCACTGAGCCATCGGATTTCATCAAAAATATTTTAATTTGTGTTCTGAAGATGAACGAAGGGGTTATGGGTGTGGAACGACATGAGGGTGAGTAATTAATGACAGAATTTTCATTTTGGGTGAATTAACCCTTTAACCCCACACACATGCATTACCTGTAACAAAAAGCCTAAACTAGACTAAAAAATGATTATTTGAGCTAAAGAAGCTGTCACACATGCTTATTACCTATACAATATCCTGTCTGGCTGCCAAATAAACATAATTGACTAAACAAATCATGACTAAGATGCCAGATTTTTCATGATAACCATATGTAGCAACACAACACCACATTGTCAATGAATGTCAATTGAATCAGATATTCTGTGTCTATTTAATTCCTCTCTGTTGCTCTCACTATCTTCAAGGACAGGAAGTGTTGCGTCTATAAGACAGATTGTGTGTTTGACGGCATGTCATTAATAGATCAGTATGGAGCTCAGTTCACTTCCTCTAATGCTCTGTGAGTATTTATTTCTCATTTATGCATCATTTTTTGCATTTTGTATAATGATGTAGTGAATCAGTGTTCATCTGTATTTCTTCTTTTTAACCATTCAGTCTAATTTTCATTCATGCTGCTAATAATCTGACTATGAAGTCCATCTATAGCTCATGATATCTGTGTGTGAAAGTGAAAAACACTGATTTGCTGTAGCTGAATGAGATCAGCGTTTTGATCATTACTGTGATGTCTTCAGTCATTCAGTTTAAGGTTTGTAATGGTTTGTGTGTTGGATTGTCTTTCGATCTTCACTAGTGCATCTACATTTAAACTTTACTTGTGATGTGGAACTCAGATGCTCAGATTGTTGTCAGCTTTTGTCAGGTTTTGTTGTTCTGGAAACTCCTGAAGTTGTTGAAGAGTTCAGCAGTAGAATAACCATGTATTAGATGATGTTGTTGGATGGCTTGTGGCTCTGCAGTCTCAAACTCTGACCAGTGATGTTACCCCGCTAGAAATTTTACGTTCCCAGAACATTCTCAGAACGTCACCACTGGTGATAAGGACGTTGCCTAGTAACGGTCCCAGTACATTCAGAGAGGGTCACGATGTGGAGTTCTTTTCAGGTTTGGGGGACGTTATTTGGTGGACCTTCACATAACATTCAAGATGTTCTCTGAACATTTAGGGAACTATACTTTATTTGGAAATGTTCTCAGAACCAGAGGTGGGAAGTCCAGGGGTCAGAGAGTAAAAGTCCTGCGATATTTTTATTCCACCCACTGAAGCATTAATGAGATAAATAAGTGTTTAATTGAGTGATGATTGACCATTATTGAAGACACCTGATGATAACAAGCAGAATCACCAAAGGAGAAAATCACTATTTTTAAGTTACCATCATCGAGGTCAGGGTTTGTTTTAGTTGAGCTCTTGACCCTTGACTTTTTAATATTAAATTTTGTTTGGGCAGTTTTGACTACATTAAAACCAAACAGACAAGCAAAGTTAAAAGATGATCAGGTGAATCACTGAACTCATTTAGAGCCCAGTCTTAGTTAGATTTACATTATTGATTACAGCAGCACTGTGATTCTACAGCAGATCAACTTTATCAATACAATTTTTTTTTTTTTTTTTTTTTGGAAAGTTGTCCTTATCACAAAAAAATTATTTTAGGCACACACAGACATCAAGAATCAGCATATGAATCTCAACAACGGTGACAAGCAACATATTCTGATAAACAGATTAACTCTGAACATTAGAAAACAAGCCACTAAAAAGTCACAGAAAAACAGCAAAACTTAAATAGTGAGAATAAAGAAAATTACTAAGACAATTCAGCTCATAATTTATTCATGCAGCAATGCATGATGGGAGGCATGGATGAATTTTGATTGGTGGCACCAATGCTTCACAGGTACTACTCTCCAGCACAGTGGTAACCTCACAAATCTCAGATAACAGAAACAGAACATTAAACACAGATCTCTCTAGGGCTGCGTTCCAGTTCGGTTTTTAAATGCCCTTCCCTCGCTAACTTCCCTCGGTCTCGTTGACTCGGATGTACGTCATTTGCTTACATTGCACGAGTGCCCACTACTGGTGGAACCTTTGCAATGGGCTGAACTGGAACGTCCTAAGCCCTTGATCACTTGGAATCCGCAATGGAGCTGATTTATTATTTATTTTTTTCCCCTTACAAATTTGTTTAATACAGCATTCTATATGTATATATGTGTGTTTTAAATGTTTTAAAAAATAATTAATATATCATAGAATTGTTTGTGGTAGGGTAAATTAAACGCGATATGCGGTGACATCATAATCGTGTTGCATTGTGGGTTATGGAGCTGCCTGAAGTGTACATGTGAAGTAGACTCGCTCCCTCGGTTAAAATCGAGGGAGCGAGGGTCTGTCCATGTAAACTTCCCTCGTCCACTTCACGAAGTGGAACGCACTTAAAAATGGCGGCAGGGATTCCCCCGAGGGGAAGTGTTTAGGGAAGTTCGCGAGTGCGTGTCTAAAACTGGAGTGGAACGCAGCTTAGATCTCTGCATCTTCACTTATTATGAACCACTCTGACTTTGTTTCTCTTTTATACAAATCTTCTTAATGAGGTGTTGATGTTTTATCAAAATGTATAAATATCACCGTTACGGAGGTAAGCGCTTGCTTTAGTTGGGCTCCTGACCCTTGATGTTGTTGTAACTGTGTGTTTCTAAAGCATTTGTTGCAAAAAAAAAAAAAAAAAATGTTAGAAAAGTTTGATCAAATGGATTTGGTTGTTCATTGTTGATGAATATATCATCATACAGTGGTCTTGTTCATTAATCTCTGAATATTGTATTTTCTTTCATGTTGTTGTAGTCCTATGATAATGCATAAAATCCTACTTTGCTTTGACATTTTGAAAGTTTTTATCATTATGCAGAAATTATTCAGACCCCATCATGTAGACTCACACAGACATCAAGATTCTGCGTATGATCCTCAACAATGGTGACAAATTTTTTTAGATAAACAGATCAACTCTGTGCATCACAAAACAAGCTACTAAAGTCACAAAAAAGATTTTTGTTTATTGTTACCATTGTCGAGGATCATACGCTGATTCATGATGTCTTTGTGAGTCTAAAAGACACTGCTCAAAACTGTCTGTATAATGAATTAGAAAAAAAAACTTATAAAAAAAGGAAAAAAAAAAACTAATGTCAAGATTCAAGAGCCCATCTAAAGCAAATGCTCACCTCCATAACAGTGACTTAAAAATTTATTATTTTCTATAAAATACACGTAGAAGGTGATGTTCTTGTGACCTTGCGCAACTTTGCCTAAAAGTTCTCTAAAAGTGACGAAAATTCTGAAATTCTACAGAACATTTGGGACATAAAACGTCCTCTTTTGGTAATGAAAGTGCTGCAGTTCAAGGTTCCTTATATGATTTTAGGGGCACATTCCAATTTGGTTAATTTTATGGTCACATAGGAACGTTAAAATGAGGATATTTGGGACATTAACAGAACGTTCCCACACAGTCCTCTGTTGGTCATTTAATAACGTTCCTGATATGAGTTTCAATAAATTCAAACATCAGGTGGTGCAATCGTCAGCAAATGAACAAACCAACAGAACTATTTAAAATGGTGTTTCAATAAGAAATTCAAAATAAAATACTATGGCAAAATTTTATGTTTCAAATAAACTAAAAAATATATAGAAAATATACAATTTTATAAATAGCAGTAGTTTTAAAGCTGTGGAGATAATTGAAAATCTTTTGTCCAGCAATTTGTATGCTCTCAAATGGCACAACTGCAAACATGGCTATTTTATTATGAACTGACAAGGTAATAACAGTAAACATGATAATGCAGCATCCAGAGGATCTCAACTGATCCTGAGTGAAAATGTTTGTAGATTTCTTTCAAATACTGATAAAAATATCTACTCTCAAGTGTGGGTAAGTTGGTACACTTTCCATGTCAGGTGGTACAACCAATGTAAAACAAGGAAAATGTTGAAAAGAGTATCTTATCATACATTTCTTTATTGTATTTAAAATTTATATGTACGTATGAACTTGCTTCATTTTCTATTCCATTTGCCCAATTTTGTCCATTTCTGTTATATCAAATCAACTCTATATCTGTTCTTTCCAATCTATAGTCAGTAAGTGGAGAGATGAAGGATGAAAGAGGAAGAATGAAGATGTTCATTCCTAAAATAGTTAGCTGATGCTGTCATGATACAACTGAAACCACAGTGTGAAGGAGTGTGAAGATCTTATTTGGCATGTCATCAGTGATTAATTTGGGAAATGGCATCACTGTGGTCATTACCCATGTAGAAGGCAACATTCTCAGGACCTTGCGCAACGTTCCCTAAAAGTTCTCAAAAGGTGACAAAAATTCAGAACCTTTACAGAACATTCGGGACGATCCTAAAACATCCTCTTTTGGTAATGAAAGTTCTGCAGTTCAAGTTTCCTTATGACTTTAGGGGGACGTTCCATTTTGGTTATTTTATGGTAAAAAAAAAAAATGTTACAAAGAGGACATTTGGGACATTAACAGAACGTTCCCACACGGTCCTCTGTTGGTCATTTAATAACATTCCCGGTATGAGTTTAGGGGGACATTCTATTTTGGTTATTTTATGGTCGCGCGAGAACATTACAAAGAGGACATTTGGGAAGTTAACAGCAGTGCCGCTGCTAGCCATTTTGGTGCCCTAAGCATAATTCCTTTATGATGCCCCCCACCCCGACCCCGAGAAAAAAAAAAAAAGTTTGTTTTTGCCAGTTTAACTTTTTATTACCAAACATAACTCAATACCAATAACACACAATAGCAGCATCACAGTATAAAACTTAACACTAAAAAGAGAAAGTAAAATCTTCCCAGCTTTGCTGACTTTGTAAACAGTAAACAGAATAGCAAAATAAAAAAACTATTTTAAAAATAAAAAAGTTATTTTTAAAATAGGCAATGTTTAACAGTAAAATCTCATTTTAGCTTGCACCGAAGTTGTAAGTTATAATAACATAGTTTGCTAATGCTAACATTAACGTCAGCAAGTTCGAGGCGCATTACGATTAGCAGCAGCACGCACATGCAGCAAATTTCCCGTATTTATGAATGATTAAACATGGACTTACCTGAAAGTGATGCACGGGCATCATCTCGCATTTCTTCTTCTTTCGTTTCTCAGCACCCGACTCCTGCTGTCTTTTCGGAGCCATGCTCAAATCTGTCAAACTGCGTCAGGCAGGCGCCCGCGTGAACAACCGGAACGGACCATCCGGCACGGGAGGGAGGGGGGGGGGGGGTACTTTCTAGACTAGACTAGAGCAATTATTAAATATCTTTCTTGTTCCCCCTTTTTTGTTACATATACATGGCTAAAATGTGCCTAATATATTTCTATAGGCTAATGAAATAATACCGGCATTTAAAAAAAAAATTTCATTAGGCTATTTTTGGTGCCCCCTCAGCACTTGGTGCCCTACGCACAGTGCGTGATGCGCGTGGTGGGAGCGGCGGCGCTGGTTAACAGAACGTCCTATAGTAATAGTCCCCTAAACATTCCCAGAATGTCCTGAATGTTCCGTGAAGGTCCACCAAATAACGTTCCCCAAACCTTAAAAGAACTCCACATCGTGACCGTCTCTGAACGTTCTGGGAATGTGAAATTTCTAGCGGGGGTAACCTGTCACCTAGTAACGTTCCCAGAACGTTCAGAGACTGTCACGCTGTGGAGTTCTTTTAAGGTTTGGGGAACATTATTTGGTGGACGATATATCATCATTATCATGATTGGTCTGTGGCTACGCAACCCCCTATGCAGCAGAGTGTGATGCACTGTACTGTGTGTTGTGACACATTTTCTCCCATAACCATCATTAATGTGGCACATGATTTGTGCCATAGTAGGCCTGTTGGCTCAGACCAGTTGCCTTTATGCATCGATGAATTGTGGGTGGCCAACACCCTGTTGCCGGTTTGTGGTTTGCCCACTGTTGGTAAATTCCTACCAATTGTTGGCTAGAAGTGAATTATAAGCAGATGAGAGAAACGATGTGAAAAATGGAATTGTGGATGCACAGGGTGTGAAATGGACTGTGGATTTGAGAATGATGGAGGCCACAGCATGTGATTCAGGACTGGTGATGGCTCTGAAACGATTGGAGAACCATCCAGGTGAGGAAGATTTCATGATATGAGTCATGACAGGGTAATAGACCCATGGTTCATAACTGGTGGGTCATAACTCATGACCCAAATGTTCTGTTCTGGTCAATAATAAAATGCAAACAAACAAACAAACAAAAAAATGCTTTCTAGGTGAAAATGTTTTCCATATATTTTATTGTTGACAGTAAAGACTATACAGTATATATAATTAAACAAATTAGACAGATGTGAGGTTTTGTGATATGCCCTCATCCTTAAAACTTAACACACATCAAGTAAATGGAAAATATGACTGATTATGTTAAATACAAGATATGTTACTGTGTTGGATAAAATCTTTGTCCAGTATAAAACCACTGATCTACATTTATTATATGAATTGCAAAAGGGCTGCATGATATTGGGGTTATACTGTGATTATAGCGATATGAAATAATACAGTATTTACCAAATAATTTCACAAAATTCTAGAATGACTGGGTTGATTTTGTAGGGGAGTGCACCTAAAAATGTACTGTGATAATATACAAATTTAACATTCATTAATAATAAAAAAGTAATAATTATTATAAACATTTAAGCCATCAAGCTTTTATTTTAGCTGAAAACTTCAGGGGAGACCTTAAAGGTAGGGTAAGCCATTTTTCAAAAACGCTGTTGGACATTGTTGATGTTTGAAATCAACCCAAACAAAGCCACCCCTCTCTTAATTGCTCCCCCTCCAAAACTCACCTTCCAATCCTAACTACCCTGCTCCGAGTCGGCCTCGAACCCCAGCCCGATCACTGCTGGCAGGCGAGGCTAGCGCACTAACAATGACGCTAAACATCGCATTCTCTAATGGTCATCAGTGTGCAGTGGTTTACCTGCACAACTCTCACTATCTGGCCTCTGTTACACAAGCAATGCAAGAGTGGATGTCTGTTTATCATAGCTGACATGCAACAAAATGCTTCACAAAATATAAAGCACAGATGAACGAACGACAAGAAAGCACAAAAAATGAACATACAGTACACAAGTAAATACAAACAAGAGTTATTTGTTAGTCGCCAACAGAACAGCAGCTCTAGACAATCAATGACACTCAAGCGGGTGGAGCAGGATCAAAGCAGCCTCCGCGTCTGTTTTCAGGCCTTCCCGCTTAGCTCTCTCCAGCGCTGGAAAGCTTTTCTAATATTAACGCAGGTCCTAAAGCGCTTGCCCAGTCATAAACCTTAATTCCAGTGAAATTCTTTTGAGCTCTTTTGTATTGTGTCTCATCTCTCTTTCTGCATCTCTCTGCTTTTCTTCAAATCTCCCTATTGCTCATTCTCTCTCGACTGTCATACGCCCAGTAGTGCTGACTGGTTACACATTTTATTGTTGCTGTTGGCCTGACTAACTTCCAAACAGTGTTTCTGAAAAATGACTTACCCCACCTTTAAAGTTTATCTTTAGTTGACAACTAATTTATAAAAACTTATTACAAATCTGTAGAAATGCTGTAAACCTCTATGCACAAAAATTATGCTAATGTGAAAATAAAATGAATCTGGCATACCATGTTTCCTTTTGCAATTTGATAATCGCATTAAGCCAAATCAAAATTTTGTTTTTATTTCAATCATGCAGCCCTAAAATACAACATTCTTGACAATGATCCAAATAAATCACTGTCCTGCTTTTTTAGATTTCTCTTTGCCTATCTACTGGGACAACAGTATGAGTGTATAAAGGTGATTGCTTGCGATTCGTGGTCTACAGAGTACCGGAGGTGAAGATGGGCTTTAAAATGACAGTCAAAACACATTTTAGTGTGCTTTACATGACAAACTTTAAGACATGATAATGTGAAGTCCAAATATATTTGTTCATGGCTGTTTGTGTGCAAATGCGTTTCAACAGATCGAGCGCATTAAGAACATGAATCTTCGGCGGTTATACAAGGGACATAAAAAAGAGCTGGAAAACAGAAATGGTCTTAGTGTGGGAGCAGGAGAGATGTTCCTTTATCATGGCACATCAGAGGCGTCCTGCTTATCCATTATGAAGTCAAACTTTAACCGCAATTTTGCTGAGCAAAATGGTAATTGCTTTTTATTTATATACATACATGTGGGGGTTACATTTTGGGTAAATGTAAGTTCTGTCATTATTTGCTCACCCTCGTGTCATTCCAAACTTTACTGTTTTTTTTTTTTTGTTTGTTTGTTTGTTTGTTTTTACTTTATTTACTGTCGATTCATTTTTGTGGAACTCAAAGAATGCTTTTTATAGAGTTGCAGCTCTTTTCCAACACAACATAAAGTGACTGTCAATGTCCAAAAATAACAAAAAAAATACCACTCATGACTCACTCATAGTCTTCAGAAGTCATGAAATAACTGTGGGTGGAACAAACCCAAATTTAGGTTGTTCACTAATATAGCTCAAAATTTCTCAGTATACAGGTTTGGAACAGCATCAGGGTAAATCATAACAGAATTGTAAATTTTGTGGTCGCCATTACCCTGATCAGCCACTGATGTTCTCTGGTTGCTCCATTTGAAGACTAATCGGTCAACTGATTTTTAACTGACTTTTTATTCTCAGCGACTGTCTACGGTCATGGGACATACTTTGCTGTGAACGCCAGCTACTCTGCCAATCCTACCTATGTGGTTCCTGCAGCAGACGGGACTCAGCTCATGTTTGTGGCTTGTGTGCTTGCGGGTCATTTTACTCAGGGTCAGATGAACATGAAGATGCCCCCAGTTCGCCTGGCACCTGACCACTGTTTTGACAGCGTGGTGAATAAAACCCAGAATCCCTCCATGTTTGTGGTTTTTCACGATTGCCAGGCTTATCCAGACTACCTCATCACATCCAAATGAACTCCAACCAAAACCAACCTTGGTTTGTTCCCTAGCTGCAAAGTCAACCGGATGAGCTCTGGATGATTTATAAACCCTTACTATTTATGTAGTTGCTTTTACATTTAAATTTCAGTTATAGAAGTGTTTCTCAACTGGTGTGGGTCACAACCCAAAAGTGGGTTGCAAGACTATTTTGAGGAGAAGGGTGAAGCTGCTGCCTGAAGATCTCCAAATGGGGGTAGTAAATCCGAAGCAGTGTGGGAGCTCCAAAACTGGTCGTGGCTTCCTCCTATTGACAGACAGACACATGGCACGCATTTTCAGTACAAACTCTGCCCCGCAGAAAAATTCTAAAGATTTCATTGGTCATGTCAATAAGTCTTTGCGTGTGGAGACTCTGCCATTGTCATTCCGCTACATGTGGTGACATACAGTGGAACGAAATGTTGTGCCTCACAAGACCAAAGGGCTACATAAATACAGACAGTATAAACCTACACACAACTAACCTACTGAGAAAGTGACTATAAATATACTATATATAAATAGTTACCTATACATAAAAATATACAAATGCTTTCACATGAATACTGTACATGTGCAAAGATAAACATTGTAAGTCATGCAGCTGGCTGGGGAACAGTGCAAGATGACTTTTTTTTTTTTTTTTGTGCATGAGCATGTAAACAAACATATGTAATTGAGTTACATCTGCCAGATGCAGTTTAAAGTATTGTATTGTATTAACAAAAAAAAGTATTGTATTGTATTAACAAAAAATTTTGGGACTGCTATTTAATAGCCTTACTGTTTATTCATCAGTGTTAGTGATATTGGTACAATTTTTTGGATGGTAAGTAAAGTGGGACGGTACTTGTGTTTGTCAAACATTTTTGAGAAGTAAATAGGCCAACTTGGTTCAAATTCCTAAAAAAAAATGTGGTCCCATGGCCAAACCAGTTGAGAACCACTGATTTAGAGAATGCATTTATTCAGTTCAAGTTCAAGGTGGCAGTCCAAAACAGTGAATGTAAATTACAAAATACACTTTGTAATTGTATTTTGTGTATGAAAAGTCAGCGCAACAGCACAAACTGAAATTTTAACCTGTCTATCACAAAGCACAAAAGTAGGCAAAAAATTGTCTCATTTAGCTTCAGGGCAACTAATTCATTAGTTCATTCATTCATCCAGGAATTTTAAAAAATGTCTTGGAACATATGATATTCCATCCCTCTCAGTTCCCATGTTGTCTTAAGCTCTTCACTATCATGAGAGAAACTATTTGACATTGTATTGGATGAGAAGTAGGAGGCAGTTGCAATGATTTTTCAGTTGTGCCCATCAGTTTTTCCACCTTCTCCAACCACCATGATGTGAAAATGTACATGTAGGAATATTACTTCCCCTTTATCTTAGTCAAACTCACAACCAACCCTCCTCCCATGTTCTGTGGACTTGAATGCTATTCGTTGTTGTTTCAGATTTCTGTATTATGAAAAGTCCTCAAACATCACCTAAGTCACTGGGCCCTATTTTAACAATCTAAGCGCACGGCGCAAGTGCACTTAGGGCATGTCTGAATCCGCTTTTGCTAGTTTAAGGACGGGAAAAATGGTTGGCGCGCCTGGTGCATGGTCTAAAAGGGTTGTCCCTGTTCTCTTAAGGCTTGTTTGACTTCATGAATGAATGAATGAATGAATGTGGCATTTATATAGCGCTTTCCTATGTACAACTGTACACCCAAAGTGCTTTACAAATTATATCAGGTGTCTCTCCTCATCCACCACCAGTGTGCAGCATCCATTTGGATGATGCGACGGCAGCCACAGTATAACGGCGCCAGTGCCTTCACCACACACCACCATATTCATGCAGCACTGCACAGACCGAATGGCAGCTGACTTGAAGCAGTGCATGCCGGTAAGAAATTTTGTCCTACTTGAGACGGCATGTGACTGTGACGTATGGCTTCAAAGTACGGCGAGAGCGATTCGAGAGTAGCTGGCCGAGTCAGCCAGCGCAGTTTCTCAAGAGCCGCTGCACAAGCTCTGATGACGACACAGCTGTTTCACGATTGGCCAGATTCACCGCATGACAATGATCACGTGTGTTTCGTGCTTATTCTCACACCTTCAGTTCCACTAATGCTCAAAAATCTGTCATTTTATAACAGTTACAGCCCTTTTCATGTAGTCGCGATGCTGTATTGTGTCATTTTTATCAAAATAAAACTGATAAAAAAATGTAGACCCCACTACATTGGTATTTAAATAATATGTGCTTATGTTGAACTTTATTCTAGTAAAAACAGACACTGTAAACTTAAAAAGTATTGAATGAAAATGTCTCTAAAACATCTGTGTATTAATCAAATATTGCATTTATTTCACTTCATCTGTGATAAAGTATGCAAATACAGCACGAGCGACACGGGAAGCAGAGTGTCCGAGTTTACGTGTCCGTTTTCAGCTCCTCCCCACCTGCACGTGGCTACTCTCACCGATCGGTTGCATTCATAAGCCCTGTCCAAACACCCACATTTGCGGTCTTTGCACTTGACCACTTGTCTACTTACATGACTTCACAGGTTCACATATCCATATAATTAAATAGAGTAAAGTTATGCGTATTTGGCGTGCTGTCCAGGGAGAGGGCTCCGAGCTCGGAATTTTGCCCGAACCCAGAGTACTCCCCCCGGTGTGGTAAAAGTAGATAGAACTATAAGTGAGGAGATGGGGTGGAGGAGGGATGCTGATAAACTCTCAGATGAACAGAAGTCAGTCTGCTGAATTTATACCTTTTGACATTGGTTGAGTTGATTAACTGAATGCTCTCCACCTGTGCTAATTAGGTTAATTATCTGAACTTGCTCCTCCCGAATTTTGTTAAAACATCATGTATTTCCTGTATTTGGCCCAAGTGTTCAAGTGGGCATAAAGACTGCAAGTATGTGTAGAACTTTTTATTACCCGATGGGACACTTATAGTCTTGCAAAACAATGCAAGCATTTAGATTTTTTTATTATTATTATTTTCAATACTTTTCATTTTAAAATACACTTCTAAATGTCTGTTCAGTGCTCGCTATGTAACTAACAGAAGACCATTTTAAAATTGTGGTGCATCTTAAAGTGATAAAAAGCACTTGCAAATGATGTACAAAATACACATACCCTACCCATCTTTGCATCAATAAAATGTGCAACACTTTACTACCAAGTTATATTTAATTAATTTAACTTACAGTCGAATGCTTTCCCTGACATCTCGCGATTTCGGGGCATGTGAGTTCCCTAACATAATGCATGATGGGATACATTTAGCCTCGAATACCGCTTCGGAGCGGTATTCGAGGCTAAGTGTATCCCATCATGCATTATCGTGTGGGTTTAGTGTGCATTAAGTGCACTGCTCTTGGGCATTTTTAAGACATGGGCACTTATTTCCTGTCATGTGCATGTGCTGTCAAGTGGCCAAGACCGCAAGTGTGGGTATTTGTATTTGCGTAACATGCAATAAACCAATCAGAGTCTCATCTCCCATTCCCTTTAAAAGCCAGTTGCGCTCGCGCAATGGTGGAATTTGTAAGCGCAAAAACTGAACTCTTCTCTAGTAAGGAAACGGATCTGCTCGTGTGCGAGGTTAAAACGCGCATGCAAACCATCTACGTGAAAAGCCGGATTCCACCAAAGCAGTTTTATCTCTTTATGCACACAATAATAATATTTTACATTGTAATCCTTTTATTTTTAATATTTGGCATGTTTGTGTGCTGCTGCGTAGTGATGGGAAACCGAGGCTTTCTGAAGCATTTGAGGTTTTCATCAAATTGTGCCGAAAAACGGTTCATTACTCAAAGCTTTTAACACAGTGCGCATTAGTGACATCTGGTGGTCAGACTTGTTTTCTCCACCATATCTAACAAATCATCGCGGAGCAGATGTACGGTTCCCTCTTGTATCAATACAGTTCTATCTAATCTGATCTAATCTCACCTAAATTAATTTGTGACAATGAGACCACAACTCGCGTCTCGAGTCATCATGTGTAGCCTGGTCAACGGATTCACATATTGATAAAATATAAAATATATATAAAATATACAAAGATGTGATCATAATTAACGTGAGTAGTTGAAAAAATATTTTGGGTGAGCTGTTTTAACCAGCTCTGTTCGGGGTCTCTGAGACTCCAGCAATAAAACATGATTAAATGCATTTTCTTTAGGCCTATGCATTTAATCATGTTTTATTGCAGAGTGCAAATCGCGAAGCGACAATTTTTTCAAACCAGCTGTCCCGACTTCCCAATACTGCATGATATCCGAAGCTTCAAACGTCATCAATCATGTGGTATTGTCATTTCGATACAAGCATCAGTACAGCACCCCTGCTTCCCAATGTCCATACTATCCTTCCTAAATAGTATGTGAGATTAAAATAAGTGTGTCCCAAAGCATAGTATGTTGAAAAGAGTATCCCAAAAGTCCCTGGATGGTCTACTGTTTCCAGCAGATTTTCGAAGTGTTGATCGGTGCACACTATAGGCTAATATTGCCCACAACCCATTGCGCTTTGGATGAGGATTCAGTTCAGAACTACAAACACAAGTAAAAAGTGTTAAAAAATTACAAAACATGGCTTATATGCGCAACCGGTGAGAGGTTTGAGTGACTAATAACAGAGTATATACACTAACAAGAAGCGACACTCAATAGAACGTTCCATTGCAACACCGGTGCCCAGCATCAGCCCTGCGTTTCCGCCATTTTGGGGTGAAAGCGACTCGGCAGTCCACTAGTTTCTATACTCTTTGCTAATAATCAGTTTAACCTGATAGGAAATATTTATTTAATGTTATGCATGTTATATTTCATCTGCAATACCAATGTGGACTTTTATAAAGATCCGATTGGCCATTAACTTTTAAATGCATCATTATGAGGAGAATTCTCCAAATGAAATATCCGCTTGCATCCGACTGCAGATCAACGTGCATTTCTCTCCGATACGGTAGGAAATTAACTAAATGAAATGTGGTGGAGGATGTAAGATGATTGACAGGCCAGTTTACGGTGACATGATGCGACAGAGAGCAAAGACACAATTGTATGACGTGACAGTAGGGCCTATGTCCCAAAGCTTGTCTACTCATTTGCTACACACTCAAAAAATTGTACTTTTTGTTCACAAAAGGAGTACATACTTTTAGGGCATAGTAGAAGTAGGCGAATTGGGACACAGCAACTGTGATACAATAGTGCTTTGAAAACGTCTCAGGTTACATATGTAACCATAGTTCCCTGAGAACAGTGAACGAGACTCTGCATTCAATCACGCATTGGGGAACATCAGACATGACCCGGTGTCTGAAAGCCAACTATCCAACAACTCCAATCCTTATTGGCCGGCGACAGCCTATGGCGTGACCCGGAAGTATAAAAGGAGCGCCTGGAGATTTCCACGGTATGATAACCGTCTGAGTAAATATCACGGTTTCACGGTATACGGTATTAAACAATCAATTTTATTATTTATACCATCAATTAAAATGACCAATAAATTAATTAAAGTGTTTGTTTTCTCTATTCAGATTTCAATAATCAAAAACAATCAAATACATTTAATAAATGATTATGGATTAGAAGATCTTTTATTAATAATTAAAATTCAGAAATTCTGCTTTGACTTAATTCTTCTGGCTTTTATTTTTTAATACAAATATTATCAAAAAATATGTAAATGAAATTAACTTTTTTATTATTATTTTGAGAAGTACATTCTATTTAACAATTATAATAAATTTCAGTTTCGAGTTAAAAACTTCGGGTTAAAAAGCGGTCTTTTATTTTGACGGGATGTAATGAAGAGCTTTGAGTTTCAGTGTATTTGACAATGGTTTTTCTCAAATAAAATGATGAAATGCTCATTAAGCGCTCAGAGCAACCTTGGATATGTTTGTGTTCATGTCCTCAGATAACGAGACGTCAAACACTGAAAAAACAATAAGAGCGTCGCGCATACTTAAGTATGTAGTACAGGAAACAGCGCAGCTCATTCACACAGGCAGACACGCAAAACAAACGGATATATTTATACAGCAGTCTTTTTGCGCTTTAATATTCACAGACCCCGCCTAGGCCATGTCGCGATTTGATTTATAGTACAGCTCTGCTTTCGTTTTA
The DNA here is from genome assembly GCA_028476615.1 of Culter alburnus. Taxonomy (NCBI): domain Eukaryota; kingdom Metazoa; phylum Chordata; class Actinopteri; order Cypriniformes; family Xenocyprididae; genus Culter; species Culter alburnus. The sequence continues at coordinate 44,473 of JAOTNS010000277.1, read as the reverse complement.
TTCATCAGTCCAACAAATCGCGTGTTTTTACCAGACATCGCTGCGTTATACTGTACATTCCATTTTCATGACTGGATCCCAGGATTCCCTCTCCATCACGCACATCATACGACCTAAGTTATAAACATACCTGCATCTACACGGATGGTGTTCTCGAATATAGGTGAACATGTTCGATGTGTTTCCTCCTTTTGCAGGTAGGCGGTCCGTGTACGTTTTGATAGTTTGTTTTCCAATTTGAAATGAAATACGCAGAAACGAGAAAACGGCCGTTTCCCGTTTTTTCGTTTGTTAAAAAAAAAATGGGAAAACGAGATTTTGGCTCGATTTTCGTTTTTTCGGGTCACAGACAGAAAACGGAAACACGACTTCAAAACTCGTTTTCCACATGTGGGCGGTCATTACACGCCCCTTTCGGCCGATTGGTCAATCAAATGAGCCTGTGACGTCATCATCAGTTAGTTCAACAAAATAACAGTCCTCTGCTGCTATATCAGTATGTGTCATATATCGGTTTTCTTCTGTGCAACGTAACGCGTATTTCACAGAAATATTTATTTCAGAAAAGTTAATCAGCACGCAGGTTGTTGTAATGCTGTTTGTAGTTTAATATGCATGGTGAAACTGAGCTACTATGGGAGGACCGGATGAGAAGCACAGATTTAAAAAACAAACAAACAAACAAACAAAAAAAACTAGGCCTACAGTTTTTATTTTATTCTATTTTGAAGTCGCAATAAATAGGCTAAGTAGTGTAAGCAATTTAAAAAAAAACGCCCATGGGGACCACATAGCTATTTTAGTCATGAAAAAAAAAGATATATAAACGTTAAGCCAAAACGAATTCATTTAAAGCTAAACTGAAACAGAAACCGGCATTATAACCTAGGCTACCTCTCTATTACTAAAACATCTATGTTGTGTGTGCGCGTGAGGCGCCGACGCGTTCACTTGAATTTTTTATAAAAGCGGAAACAACTTAAAATACTCAGACATGGTCACATAGCTATACAGCTCTGGAAAAAAATTAAGAGACCACTTAACATTGATTTCTGAACTTGGAGTGGTCTCTTAATTTTTTCCAGAGCTGTATGTAGCCTACCATTCGAATCTGTGAAGGGTTAAATAGGCCTATTATTTTTGTATACTCACAATAATAATAATAATTAAAAAAAAACATTTTCTGCCGTTTCCTTTCTGTGAACTTCTCAAAAATTAACCAAAACTCATATAGCCTAGTCTATTGTCGCATTTTTTTTTTCCTTTCATTTTGTTAATATGTTATTTATTTAAGTGAAATAATAATTTTGCGCATAGACATAGGCTATTTATTCCTTTTATATAATTTAATCCTATTTTTATTTTCGTTCACAGAAGCGCTGCAGGTACATGATGATGATGAACCTTCATGTTCTGTTGTTTATTCTGCTATTTGTTCATGTAGGCTAAAACTAACCCCCTGGGATTTTTTTTAAGATTCACAGACACTTATCAATTCTAATTTCGTTTAATTCTAATTTAATAAAATCTTGTCGGTTAATGAAAAGATGATCGCGTCAGTTGAAAGTCAGGGAAAAACCCAATGATACTGACAAGGCAACAATAATTTTCGTTTAGTTTAAGTTTAAGTTTTTCGATTTATTTCGATTAGCATAAATGTTTTTTTTTTATAGTTTTTGCTTTGTTGATTAACTACCCTGCCTAGGCAAAACATCCACAGAACTGCATTACAGTAAATTTTCCTGCGGTATAAGCCACGAATATTTACAAAGATTCACAAATTATTTAATTCCGTCTGGGACACAACCTCAGGCCGGGAGTCTCACGCTCATCAAAGCCAATAAACATACAGCTAGGCCTATTGTTGAAAACATAATTTACATTACTTTAAGAATAATGTTGGAAAAGTGATAAAAAAAAAAAGTTTCAGTCAGAAACTGATAAAGTCGAGCACACACCTTATGATTAGCTGTGCACAGGCGGTGCAATGCTCCGCCAATTAATTATCTATTAACGGTTTAAATAATTCACGTATAGGCTACATTTAAGAAACCCCGTTAAATCGAAATTGAAAGTAAAATGTTAACGGCCATTTATAGCTCATTCATTTAAAAGCGAAGGACAGAAAACGTAAGGATAGCAAGTAAACTGTGGTAATGTTCATGTTGACATATAATGTTCATTATGTTAATAAAAGTTCTAGGGCTTTGTTTAATTTAAGAGATAGGCCCATGCATGGCCATTTATAAGCGAATGAAAACTAGAAAAAGCCCCCCGACGGTGATACCGTGGTGTTGTCACATAGGAATAACAGTTTTATTAGCCTATATATTATATTTCATATTTGTCTTTTTGTCCATAGACTATATCGTGAAAACAAATGTAGCACACACACACACACACACACACACACACCCACCAACAACAACAACAACTATTTTGTGTTAAGAAAAAAAAAATAGTTGTAGTTGTTTTTTTTTTTTTTTCTGTGCATATATATTTCTGTAAAATACGCGTTGGTTGCACAGAAGAAAGCCGATATATGACATATACTGATATAGCAGCAGAGGACTGTTATTTTGTTGTGATTGACCAATCGGCTGAAAGGGGCGTGTAATGACCGCCCACATGTGGAAAACGAGTTTTTAAGTCGTGTTTCCGTTTTCTGTCCATGACCCGAAAAAACGAAAATCTTTTTTAACAAACGAAAAAACGGGAAACAACCGTTTTCTCGTTTCTGCTATTTCATTTCAAATTGGAAAACAAACTATCAAAACGTACACGGACCGTAGGCCTATATGTATGCCCTATGCCCGCATTGTTTTTGGATATCTACACTCGAGGACAGCCCCGCGTTTGTTTTTCTATATAAGTATTCCCATACTGCAAATTGTAACTTATTTTTCAACGGGGGCATAGAGATTAGAGGTAGCAACTTCTGTCTCTGATATTGTCTGCTGTATGTGTGGGTGTGGAGCAAGTTTAGAGTGTAGTTAAGTGGAAAGTTGTTGTCTCTGAAATGCTGCGTCTTATTTTTTATTTATTTTTTTTACAATACCGTAAATAAGCAAATGTACACGATATGATAATCGTACGTGTTCATACCGTGATATATCGTCATACCGGTATATTGTTAAAACCCTAGCTATGAACCCTCGTATTGAGGGAAGTATAACCCGCTCATCACTTGGATCTATTCAGCGCTTGATTATTTGCACTGAGGAGGCTGTGCGCTAGAGAACCCTGATACAGGGGAGCACAAACCAGCCTCAATGGGAGGCCTCATGGAAGCTTTCACCAATGATCAGCTTAGGGAGCTAAGCACTATTACACAGACAACCCTAGCAGGGAAGTACAAAGCTCATCCTAACAGGTAGACCATACTGTGGGCACATAATCATGGAGGCCAGAAAGGGGCCTACATCATGATAATAGCTTTATATGGAGCATGACTCACATACAAAAAACATTTTGCCATATTAGAAGGACATTCAGTGGTGGCCTGTGAGGGCCACCTTGAACACCTGTCTTGCTGGGAGCAGGACATATGACTTAGTAACAGTAGTTAAACTGTAAAGTACCCACGTGACAATCTACCTAACACAATCCAACGAGCAGTGTACTCGGTAAAAGAACCTTTTTACTCTTTTATAACAAGAGGAGTACAACGCACAAAGGAAGGCCTTTGACGGGCCTATAACCTCAGCAGACACGTGGCATCAGCTCGTGGCAGTGTGTAACACTTTGGAGTCTGAGGTATCGCCGGCGATACCACCTCGGTTTTTTTCTTACCAGTGTGAAAGAGACTCAAAATACTCTGTCAATTTTGCACATACAATTAAGAGTTATACACCATTTTAATCTGTTGAATATCTTCTTTTATTTGTGTACACTCAGAGTAAAACCAAAATGTTGTGCTTTTTGCAAAATAAAGAAAACTGACATGATGCGTGATCTCTCGTCTCCCTCTGAATGAAGTCCAATCTGATAGTTCTCAAAAAATGAACTGTAACTTAGTGAATACTAATCACAAAGACTGAGACTTATGTCTAAAGAAACGTTGAAATGTCAGGTTTTAAATCGTCTAAGTCAAATCTAAAACAAATATTCTGTTTATGTAATCTGTATGAAAAGAGAGCCATGTCAGACACCCGTGATTCAGCTCATTATCCGCTAATGTGGCCACGCCCACGGAACGAGTGCTATTCAGACGCAAATTCTGAGGCAATACATGTATACATTGTCACAATGTATATATTGTCTTCAAAAGTGTTTTGCATAGCCATAGTTAGCGATCTCTGGAAGCCTCTGTTAGTTCGGTTAGTTCCTGGATTGTCACATGGCCTATTCTTCTTTAGGAGGCAATCGAGCTAAGACAATGAGATAGTTTTGAACACTGGCTGGTTATGTACTTGCTCAAAAATTGATTTTGGATAATTTTTAACCAAAAAAAGTTGTGAACTGCAGCTTTAAAGTATATAATAGAATACCATTATTTTAAATTGTAATAATATTTCACAGTATTGCTGTTTTTTCTGTATGTTTGATATACACCATGATGAGCTTGAGACATGATCACAGAGGGTTTTTTCACAGCCTACCTGACTGAAAGGCCTCATTAATATGCAGGTCATTTCAGGTCATTATTATGTGGATCTTTTGTCTTCTCAGGTGTTAATTACAGGATTATTCATGATGATTCACGCCTCCACGCATACTGTGTTTCTTGACAAAAAGTGTCTTACAAAATTTTAATCTCTCTATTGTTTTATATGAAGGAGTAGGCAGGATAATTTTTACATAATTTTGAAGCAAAAAGTCTACAACCTAGTCTACAACCTCCAATACCCAGAAGTCTTGTGAACACAGATTTAATATATATATTTTTTGGCTTTATTTCAGTGACTTAAGTTTTTTGTTTTTTCAATAACCATGCATAAACGTTATTCCTTCAAAAATACAAACATGTACATACATGTTCCTCACATATTATGGTAGCCTAGTTTGTGCTGAATACAGTGTAATGACACTTTTTCCATTAATATGTTTATGAACAACTGAAAAAAGCACAAATGTCAGGGCATGTCAAAACTTCTCCAGGCCCCAAATCAGCCTCAGACTACAGAGGGTTAAAGCACCAGGAAGGATAAATAACCGAACCATAAGGAGGTTAAATTATCACCTGGGGCCCTGGCCAACCAGAAGTGTATTCAGTAGGATACTGATAACTCTCTAGTAAGAGGATTAAAAAAAAGACGGCCCAGAGGGCCTAAAAACCTTGAAGATATACGGCATTAGTCTAGTGGCCATTAGGGTTCTAGGAGCAAAAATAGAACCAACCTAGATACTAAGTAGCTATTTAGCTCAACTAGAGTAGAAACCCAGACTCAAGGAGGCTGATGTAGTTAAAACCAAACCTCAGTAAGGTTTTACCACAAAAACTCACCCCTGAGAGGTCAGCCACTCAGTAGAGTACTCGGAAAAAGCAACTTTTTACTCTCAAAGTGAGAGGAGTACATAACTGAACTCCATCATGCTACACGGAAGGCCCATAGGGCCTACCTTAATAAACACGTGGCATCAGCATGTGGCGACCATAACCACACCAACCATCAGGCCATGCATTCAACGATTTAGTTTCTAAAAGGAAATGCATATTACGCAACATACTTCACGCTGCTTAAGGCCTACTCAACAGAGGTGGGGCGTGGCCAATGGTGGTATTGGATTCACAAGCATCCTGCCAGCATGTCAGCAAAAAAGGAGGCCTTATGGGGCCTCCAAATTCAGCAACAAGTGGCGTTCAGCCCATTTGTCCATATAAACACAAACTGTGCCAACATGTAAACTAAAAGGAGGCCTTATTAGGGCCTACCCTAGTAAACACATGGCATCAGCCAGTCCAGGACCATACCAACCAACCAGCCATGCATTCAGTGGAAAACCTTTCACGCATAAAACTGAGGGAAGGAATGCATATTATGCCACCATACTCCACGAGAGGCCTACTTAAGGCCTACTCAAAAGAGGTGGGGCATGGCCGATGGTGGTATTGGATTCACAAGCATCCTGCCAGCATGTCAGCTAAAAAGGAGGCCTTATGAGGCCTCCAAGTTCAGCAACAAGTGGCGTTCAGCCCGTTTGTCCATAAACTGTGCCAACATGTAAACTAAAAGGAGGCCTTATTAGGGCCTACCCTAGTAAACACGTGGCATCAGCCAGTCCAAGACCATATCAACCATCAGGCCATGCATTCAGTGGAAAACCTTTCACGCACTACTGAGAGAAGGAATGCATATTACGCCGCCATACTCCACGAGAGGTCTGCTTAAGGCCTACTCAACAGAGGTGGGGCGTGGCCGATGGTGGTATGGGTTCTCGGATTCCTGCAAAAACAAGTCAGCTAAAAAGGAGGCCTTGTGGAGCCTACAATCTCAGCAACAAGTGTCGTTCAGCCTGTTTGCAGAATAAAACACAAACTGTGCCAACATGTGAACTAGAAAGGAGGCCTGTTGGGGCCTACCATTCCAATGACATGTGGCTTCAGCTTATGAAATTAAGGGAACCAAGCTACAGGGAACCAGCTCTAACCTAACAATAGCTGTGGGAAGCTAACTGCAACCTGAGCTAGGCTACACATTTTAACAGGCAATGTACCCTAAATCATATGTGACTAAAAGGAACCAAACAATGCCAACATGGTCTAAGGGAGGTCTATATGGCTTACTACCTTAAACGGACACGTAGCAAAAGCCTGTGGCAGTGTAAACTATGTGAGCAAAGTATGATCAACTAACAGCACTTGTTAGAAATACAATTGCTAAATAGAAGGAGGCTAATTAACCATAAGAGCCTACAATCAAAGTTATATGCAATATAGCTGTTAACAAGATCACAAAAGGGAGCTAATAGAAACCAGCTTTTCTCAAAAAGTGGTTCTATACTACCCTGAGTATGCAATCCAACAGGTCATACACTCAGTGACACAAATAAACCTCAACTGGGGAATATAATAGTCACCAATCTCTCCAATAGAGGCTAACATCAAGGAGCCTGCTATTATGAGAACAGGTGCTAACCTGTGGCAGCATAAGTAAGCTCACATACAAATGTAGGGCAAAAGTCTAGAACTCAAAGCAAACGTACTGCTTTGACATACATGCTGTTTCCAATGAGGATAAACATTTTCTCCACACAGATTCTCAAATCTGTCCTAAGCCCTAGAGGACGAAGGCTAAAAGCTAGCACCGTCAACTCAAACTTGATTAAGAAAATCAAGTGGCTCAGAGGAAAAAACATTTTCCATAGCATGAAAAGTTCTAGAAAGTGGGGCCTAGCATACACCTGCGTAACTTATCTACACAAAGATAAGGGCCTACCACCTGAGAAAAACAGCATCAGGGAGTCTAATAACAGTCTACAACCTAGCTGTTAACCTCACCAATTGCACCTACATAAACAAGGGGACAACGGGCATACGGCCTAACAACTCCCTTGGGAGGAGGCCAGAACTAGGAACTATATCATCTGACAAGGGATAGTATACATGGGGTTAACATATAACACACCTAACCTAGCTCTAGCCTGGCCACTAAGCTACGGGCCTTCTTACACGGCCACAAGCCTAGTGAAGCCTGGGCTTCACCTCCAAATCTCATGTATAAGAGAAAGAAAGCGAAGCTCACAAGCAAATAATGTCGGGTGGCTGATTAAGGCCGACCTAAACATACATATTAACTGAAGTGACGAGTGCTAACTCAAACTACTCTAGAAAACAGCAGATGAGAAGCTACTCTAAACAACAGGTGGCTAAGAGGCGGCCATTTTGTGGCCTGCACAATATATCGTTCTAGCCATCCTATCAACTTCAGTTTGCCCAAAAACCCCTTACTTTTTTTTTTCTTGACTACATGCTCAGAAAAACTATACAGGAAAACAAGGTCTTATTTTAAACACATAAAATATAGACCCGGGGCCAGAATCACCAGGCACAGATGCGGACACCTCTTCCCTCGAGAAGAGTGCCGAACGAGAACGGAGCGTCCCGATAGGGAGATGCTCACAGTAAATAACAGACAAACACACAGACAGCACCGTCTATGCGCGCCCCTCTCCAGACAGAAAACGCCCAGAAAAGTGTCAAAAGCTGGGACACGGATGAACACACTCTCTTGAACGTTTGTAAGGCATATTAAAGAATCCCTTACCGGAGTCGATATAGTCGCGATCAAACAGAACAGACCCGAAAGACGAAAAAGACACTGACTGTTTCTCCAGGATTGGAGTTGTTGGATGGTTGGCTTTCAGACACCAGGTCACGTGTGACGTTCCCCAATGCGTGATTGAATGCAGAGTTGAAGTTCCCTTTGAAAGGGAACTGCGTCGGAGCATTGGAGCCCCGGTATCAACCGTCCCATCACTACTACTGCACGCCCCTGTGTGTGTAATAAGCAGAGTGTACACGTGTTGTGTACCCACATATAGGCGCATATTACTAACACGCTCTTTAAATAATAAAAAAAAATTGCGGCATTGACTTTAGACCAGGTTTCAGTTGGTCAATGGCACCTATTTCAGTTGCCACAAAATAGTAACGTGCCAACAATGCACCTGAACACACCTCGTTTTCAAACCAGCACGCATGGGCGCACAAATGGGCGCATGCATTTGCTGTTTAACCCTCTGGAGTCTGAGGCTGATTTGGGGCTTGGAGAAGTTTTGACATGCCCTGACATTTGTGCTTTTTTCAGTTGTTCATAAACATATAAATGACAAAAGTGTCATTACACTGTATTCAGCACAAACTAGGCTACAATAATATGTGAGGAACATGTATGTACATATTTGTATTTTTGAAGGAATTATGTTTATGCGTGGTTATTGAAAAAACAAAAAACTTAAGTCACTGAAATAAGGCCAAAAAAAGTATATTAAATCTGTGTTCACAAGATTTTTGGGTATTGGAGGTTGTAGACTAGAGTTTTTGCTTCAGAATTATGTAAAAATTATGCTGCCTACTCCTTCATATAAAACAATATATTGATTTAGTTTTTGTAAGACACTTTTTGTCAAGAAACACAGTATGTATGGAGGCATGAATGATCATGAATAATGGGCCATTTACAACTGAGAAGACAAAAGAATCACATAATAATGACCTGAAATGACTTGCATATTAATGAGGCCTTTCAGTCAGGTAGGCTGTGAAAAAAACCCTCTGTAATAATGTCTCAGCTCATCATAAACAGCAATACTGTGAAATATTATTACAATTTAAAATAATGTTATTCTATTATATTCTTTAAAATATAATGTATTTCTGTGATGCAAAGTGTCTGAACAATTATGTTACCTCTATGGCATTTCATATAGGCTTTTAACTTAAAAGCATGCACATCTGGAGAAATATTGATGGATTCTTATATATTTATGTCAATTTTCTATACTGAGAAGTAATATTTATTGTCATCAAATATGAGTGCTGGATACTGTGTTTTCAATTCATACTTGCAGCCGGAGGGCGCTCTCTGTGCACATTTAGTCCACAAATTATTCTAAAGAAGAAGAGGACATTTCAGGAAGGGTTTTTTTAATTCATACTTGCAGCCGGAGGGCGCTCTCTGTACACCTTTAGGCCACAAATTCATATAAAGAAGAAAAGGAACTAGGAACTAATGGCATGTCTTCTACAGATTGCTAACCATGGCTTTAACATCCAAATAAACACTTTTCAAGACAATAAATACACGATTGAGACGATGTATGCATGTATTGCCTCTGAATTTGCGTCTGAATAGCGCTGGCTCCGTGGGCGTGGCCGCATTAGCGGGTAATGAGCTGAATCACAGACTTCTGACATGGCTCTCTTTTCATACAGATTACATAAACACAGAATGTTTGTTTTCGATTTGACTTGCACGATTTAAAACCTGACATTTCAATGTTTCTTTAGACATAAGTGTAATTTATTTTGTCATTAGTATTCATAAGTTACAGTTCATTTTCTGAGAACTATCAGATTGGACTTCGTTCAGAGGGAGAGGAGAGATCACGCATCATGTTAGTTTTCTTTATTTTACAAAAAGCACAACATTGTGTTTTTACTCTGAGTGTACACAAATAAAAGAAGACATTCTATAATTTCAATTGATATATTACTTATGTCTCTATGACATGAAATGACGGAGTATTTTAAGTCTGTTTTGCTGCAATGTGAAAAAAATCCTGCAAAACGCGCCGGCGCGTTTTCAGACCTCAGGGAGTTAAACAACTTGGCGCAGCTGAAAATGATAACTGCGTCAGGCTGAAACTAGCAAAAAACACTTGCATTGCGGCTGTATAATAGGGCCCCATGTCTCCCTTAATTGCATCTTCCTTCATATTGTAATCTTCAATATTGTAATCTTATATTACTTGCATCCAAAGTACTAATGCAAGTAACTAGCAAAACAGCGAGCATGTTGCAAATCAATTGAGAAGTTACTTTAAAATTCTGCCTATTTGTTGTTGGAGGATATGAGCCGTGGGTAAATTAAATCCTATATGTAACACCATTAAAAAAAAAAAAAAAAAATAATAATATATATATATATATATATATATATATATATATATATATTAACAGTAATTGGATTAAGAAAACTCATTTTCAGCCCTGGAGTTTCATTAGACCGGAGACCGGCCCACTTTACTGGAGTGGACTGATTATATTAAAATAATGTAATTAAAACCTCAGTATATAAGTCTGCAATAGTGCACTGTTCTCTACAGCCTTGTAATTAATTGTATTTTTCAAAAATATCTTCAAATACCCATGATAGTACAAATGATAGTACTAAAAATGCTACAATTTGATATAGAGTTATTTTTATAGTTATAATAATGATTTTATAATGTTAACCATTGATTAATTCTCTAGCCATCTAGTGGCTGTAGTTAAAAATTCATGTTATTTTAATTTTAATTTAATTAAAGGTGCCATAGAATTTAAAATTGAATTTACCTTGGCACAGTTGAATAACAAGAATTCAGTACATGGAAATGACATACAGTGAGTCTCAAACACCATTGTTTCCTCATTCTTATGTAAATCTCATTTGTTTAAAGGACCTCCGAAGAACAGGCGAATCTCAACATAACGCCAACTGTTACATAACAGTCGGGATCATTAATATGTACGCCCCCAATATTTGCATTTGCCAGCCCATATTCAAGGCATTAGACAAGGGCAGGACGTCTGGATGTGCACAGCTGAATCATTAGACTAGGTAAGCAAGCAAGGACAACAGCGAAAAATGGCAGATGGAGCAATAATAACTGAGATGATCCATGATAACATGATATTTTTAGTGATATTTGTAAATTGTCTTTCTAAATGTTTAGTTAGCATGTTGCTAATGTACTGTTAAATGTGGTTAAAGTTACCATCGTTTATTACTATATTCACGGAGACAAGAGTCATCGTTATTTTCATTATTAAACACTTGCAGTCTGTATAATGCAAACACATCTTCATTCTTTATAAATCTCTCCAACAGTGTGTAATGTTAGCTTTAGCCACGGAGCACTATCAAACTCATTCAGAATCAAATGTAAACATCCAAATAAATACTATACTCACATGATCCGAAGCATGCATGCAGCATGCATGACGAACATTTTGTAAAGAGCCATTTGAGGGTTATATTAGCTGTGTGAACTTTGTTTATGCACTGTTTTATAGTCGAGAGCTCGGGGGCAGGGAGCGCGAGGATTTAAAGGGGCCGCAGTCTGAATCGGCGCATATTTAATGATGCCCCAAAATAGGCAGTTGAAAAAATTTATTTAAAAAAATCTATGGGGTATTTTGAGCTGAAACTTCACAGACACATTCAGGGGACACCTTAGACTTATATTACATCTTGTAAAAACTGGTTATAGGGCACCTTTAAGTGTTTGCTTTCCAGTAGATGGCAGTAATCCTTCAATTATCCCAGGCACATTTTTCATGTCTATCACTATGAATGAAATTTTTAGAAATGTAGATCTTTATCAAAGTGGATTTAACATAAAATTTTGCTATTTTATATAAATGTACATACTTAAATTATTACAAATTGAGGCAAATAAATAACACACAATACCATCAATCCTACAAAATTGCACAACTTTACAGTAAAATATTAAAGTAGGCTATTATGTTTGTTTAAAAAAAAAAAAGTTACATGTTACAAAATCACATTTTACTGTCTGGTTATGTAAGCTAGTTGGACAGAAAAATTAATATTGTTGGCCAATAGCATAGCAAGCAACATAAGATAAGTGATAGGCCATATTTTATTATTTGCCTATTATTACGATACGAGTAAGCTGCATACATGCCTTTATCTTTTGCATGTTTTCCCCTCTTCCTTTTTATTTTTTTACGTTACTTAAATCGGCCTCCGGTGGCTTAGACCTTTTGCCTTACCATAATTTAGCGTTGATTTAGAACTTGTCCCGCTGTCCCAATAGACGTCACCTCATCCCTTCTTCTCGTATACTTTTGAGTGAGTTGTCTTCTCCGGGCGCACACTCCGAGTCCCTCCCGACCAGGTTAATTTACCCACCGAGTGACATGATATCATTGACATTACGTGCAAATGAGCAGTAAAAACCCGATCGCGCATTTGTTTCTTTGATTGTTTGTTTGCCTGCCGTTGCCCATGTCGTCCAGGCCTAAATCTGTCACTGACTGGTTTTAAGGAAAAAGTTAGGCTACTCAGCTTAGTACATTTGGCCGCGTCCACAGTTTCTAGAGCATCCATATTTCAACCCAGTGCCATGACAACACCGGCCTTCACGGTCAAATAAAAACCGGCCCACCGGGAATTCTCCCGGTGCTCCCGATTAGCCAATCCGGGCCTGATCATGGAGAGATATTTGCTTTTGTGCCACATACCAGCATGAAGAGGAAGCTGGAGGAGTGGCAACAGAAACCACAGTCTGTAATATGAGGCAAAGCAAAAGTGAAAGCATCTCAGAGCACCTATATTCATGTCAAAGCTCAACACAACAATCGGATTAAAGATGGAGAACTACCAGTACGCTGTGTTTTTTAAGGCAAATAATCTCTCTGATGTGGAAGTTAAACAAATACACAAATACTTTAGCATCAAGAGAAGATCAGGCGGAGGACAGTGTGAGATCAACAAAGTGGGTGACAACACCTACAACATAAGTTTCATAAACAAAGAAGGTTAGTGTTTTTTGTTATTGAAGTTTTTTGCACCTTGTTTTAATCCGTGCTATACTTTTATCTCACTTAAGCTTGTCAAAACAACTGTAATAATAATAATATTCAATTTATAATTATGACATTTATACTCATCAACATGCATTTGTATTCAAAGCTCAGGAAAGAGTACTAGGCCGAAAGGATCATGTCATCAATATATCCGGACAAGAGGAGAGATCCGTGTTTCATTAAGATGTGACAATGATCCTGAAAGCAGCAAACAACCTGAAGCATCTGCTAATCAGGTAAGTGGCACAGTCATCAAAAACAGATTTATCTTAGATTTATTTACCTGCACTACCTTGTTTTCTGCTGATACAATGTAGTCAAACCTGTTTTTCCTGAAGCCTACAGAGAGACTAACTCTCTGCGTAGTTAAAGTAAATATCATGAGTATTTCTCGGAAATCACTTGCTATGCTTGACAATAAAGTTGGCCTGTGTGTAATATTGACAAAAAAAGACATATTGATATTTTCTGTTATCTTGTCAATACAATAATTTTGCTGAGTGTGTTTTTGTGCTGGTACCTTGGCTGGTTTAGGCCTGTCGCGGACAGCTATCTCCCAGAGATAAATATATTTCTTCATATTCTCTGCCATCACTAGTTCATAAAAGTGACAAATTAAAGGTGCTAAAGAGGATGTTTTGTTTTATACATTTTTGCAATATTACTTGAAACTGTCTTTACTAACTGATAAAAGACTATTTATTAGGTGCACTGAAAGGAATAATATTAATATACATCATCTGTGCACGAGGTAGGGCCTTAAAAACATCAGCCAATCGTTTACGCAATCATCGCGTAAACGATTGGCCCTCTGGCTTGTCAATCACTGCCGTGACGTTCCTTGTGAGAGACGTGTGCGGATTGGCCCTCTGGCTTGTCAATCACTGCCATGGCGTTCCTTGTGAGAGACGTGCGCGGCTGCGCGCTCCAGTAACTTTCCACACTCCACATTCGCCGCATGCAATGTTTTTTGTCCGGAGACAGGAGTAACAACTGCAGATTATGAGTTACCTGCGGTGAGTCCGACATAATGAATCCACTAACATGATACAGTGAATGCCGGTGGTAAACACTCGTGTTCCAATACTCGTGCACAAGTTTTGGGAGGCGTTCCCTCGAAAGGAGGGGGGGGTTGTTCTTACGCATGCGCTCATTTCAAAAACTCAGTAACAGTCTTTGGTTTCTCAGTCGACGAAAAGATCCTCTTTAGCACCTTTAAGGGCCCATGCGTCTTTTAAATTGATTTGCGGACATTTTAACCTTTTATACAATTTTTTTTTCTTATCTTATTAGATGTATGCATAATTCTTTTATGTCAAAATCGTACAATAAATTCAATCAGAAATGTCATTATTTTGTTAATGGTGATGACCAATTCACAAACGAATCTGTCTTTTAAACTGGTTCGGTTTAGTTTATAAACCAGTGCAACAAATCAGACTGAACCATCTGCAACAGTTCGTGGCTTGAGTCAACACACACTTCCGGTCATGCCTGACAGTCACTCCGACTCGAAATGAGCCATTATACAGGAGTATATGATCCCATGATGCAATTTCAGAACTCAAGTTTGTCCAACAGTACAACTGAAAACATATAGACATATCCAATACGCTGAGAATTGTCTGCCAAGGGTTTCATAAAAGGAGAGCTAAATACGGATGTCGTTTGCTGAAAAGCATAAAGGATAACAAATAAAATGTATTGGAGTGTATTGTTCTCAAGTCAAAAGCCGTACACTGAGTCAAGAGTCAATGGTTACTACAGTTCTCGAGTCACAAGTACACTGAACTGAGGAAACATGCTTGAACCGAGCAGTTGACTTGAATGAGGGGGGCAAAATTAAAAGTTTTTTTATGGTTTATGTAAAAATGAGTTTATTAAGACTAGTTTATTCACTTTATATGCTTTAGACTTATGCGTTTCACATCACTATTGGGTGTTCATGATGTCATTGCGTAATTACACAAACTGGTGAATCTGTATTTTGATTTCGTTCATTGAAAGTAACTGTCCGAAAGAACCGGTTTGTGGTAATGATTCGGACTTCTCTTACTAATTGTTAAGCTCTGATTATTTCATTTCACTTGTCTTGCATTTTCATTATGAAGAATTGGTAACACTTTAGTATGGATAACATCTATTATTATTAGTTGTTATGTTTAGGTATTGGGTAGGATTAAGAATGTAGAATAAGGACATGCAGATTAAGGCATTAATATGTACTTAATAATTACTAATAAACAGCCAATATTCTAGTAATATGCATGCTAATAAGTAACTAGTTTAAAGACCCTAAAATAGAGTGTTACCAAAGATTTTTGTATAATCAGTTAATACATGTCTTTATCATTTGTTCTTTTTTTAGGAATGTGCAAGTGCTAAAAGTATGGAGAAAGTTTTTAAACTAGACTCTTATCTATTACGCTACCTCACTGAATGTGAAAAGGCAAATTCAGACTTGGAGAAAAAACTCTCTTTGATCTCCAGCACCTTCAAGATCCACATTGACTCTGAAGAGGTTGTGGTGGCGAGGGACCCGGCAGCTAAAGACAATTGTCCTCTGAAGAAATGGGAATTTGCAGTCGACCAAGTGTTCGAGACTTTAAAGTCACGCTATAATGTCTACTTTGAGGTTGATAGGAAAAAATCTGAAATTTTGGAAGAACACCATTACCTCTCTGGTGACAACTTAAAAATCTATTGTGAAGAAGACACGTTTTTAGCCGTCGTGGTTGGAGAGTGGAAACAAGTTGAGAAGATTTTAAAATTTGTAAGTGGCTTGCATGATCAACAGCAAATTCAACAAGAGTGTCGAGTGTCTGAAAAGCAATTTGCCCTCATCAAAGAGAAGTTTGAGTCATACATAAAGTCTGATTTACCTGCGCTTAAGATCACACAGGAAAAAACAGACGTTCTCCTTTTGAAGGGTCCTGAGGAAGAGGTTCATGCAGGTGAAAAAGAGCTTTTAAACTTAGCAAAAGAAATCAAAGAGAAGAGGATCCTATCACATCGTCCTCTTATGACCTTCTTGGAATCAAGTGGCGGTATACAGCACTTCGAAAACCAATTTCAACAGAGCCTCCGCAGCCCGGTTATGCTCGAGACTTCAGGTTCAGATCTTCTTCTGTTGAGTTTGTCTGACGGAGCGCTACAGGAGGCAGCTGCTGCCGTGCAGAGAGACCTGTGTTTGGAGACCATGCACCTGAAAAACACTCAAAAGTCAGCTGCGTTTAATACGCTGAAGGAGGATTTGAGTAAAGCCGTCAAGCAGGCCAATCGTGACAGTGTTAAAGTGGAGCTTAAATACCTGGATGAATCAAGTTCTGACCCCAAAGTGCAAATGGTGGGCTACACTACTGAAGTTAATAGGCTGAAGAACATCATGCTGGAATACAAAATAAACCATCAGAACCATCATGACTCCCTGCCTCTTCCCAGGCCAGAAATGGCAGACCACTTTCCGGAGATCTTGTCGATGGCTGGTGTAAAGAAGAGCAGTGTGGAAATAAAGCCAACGAGTTTTCCTTCCCCATGCGTCCACCTCACGGGACCTCGTTGTGAAGTTGAGAGTTTGAAGGACAGCCTTGAGTCATTTATTCACAGTCTTGTCACTAAACAATTTGAGGTTAAAGGACCTGGAGTTCAACTATTTTTTCGAAGTGATGGTGCAGAGACTTTGAAATTAGTGAAGAGTTCTTATATGGTTTGCATACTGCCCATTGATGATGGGCGTAATAGAGGTAACATGTCCATATACATGAATACGGGTTTTCAGAGCTTGCCATCTGCTGCATCTGCTGCATCTGCCCAACACTCTCTGGACTTTGAGATACACATTAAAGTTGTGGTTGGTAGTCTTGAGCAACAACAGGTAAGGCTGACAAACTCTTTTTATCTTTATTTCAAAATACTTTGCCTTATAGGGATATTCCACCCAAATTTTTTAATTCTTTCATGATCTTCTTACCCTCATGCTGTCCCAAATGTAATGACTTACTTTATTTAGCTGAAGAAGATCTTTAGAAAAATAATCCACCTCTGGGAGTACATTTTATGCAAGTGTACAGTTGATGCTTCAAAAACCAAACTAAACGAACACAATGGTAATCTACATGATCCCAGTTGTTGAATCAATGTCTTCTGAAGCAAAACAATAGGTGTTCTGAACAATTACTGATACAAAACAAAAGATTTGAAGCAGTGTTTTGAAATCGGCCATCACTAGATATCGTTGAAAAGTCGTTATTTTGTCTTTTTGCCGCAAAAAAAAAAAAGTTCTTGTCGCTTTATACTATTAAGATTGAACCACTGAACTCACATGAACTGTTTTAAATATGTTTTGAGTACCTTTCTGGATCTTGAGAAGTTCAATGACATTGCTGTCTATAGAGGCCTCACTGAGCCATCAGATTTCATCAAAAATAACTAACATAACAAAAATAACCTAAAACGTTGCCACACCTGTCAATGGCTACCAGTGAAAATCCACAATTCTCTATTTCAATTTTGATACCATAACTAAAACTACTGTTACAATTGTGGCTGCAGCAGGGATGAGGCAGAATCGGACTTCTACAACGGGTGTTTATTTAACCAAGGAACAGAACAGCACACAATTACCAAACAATAGCAAACAATAGTGGTTCAGGAGCCCCACCCACATGTGTCCCACCCACGGGTACATGGCCTCCCCCCCCCCCCAAATTTTTTTTTGGATGTTTCAGGGGTAACAGGAAGGGCTCGTGGAATGGAGCAGGTTTGTGAGTTGGAAGGGGCTCGTGGAGGACTGGAGCGGGCTCGTGGAGGACTGGAGCGGGCTCGTGGAGTCTGGAGGACTGGAGCGGGCTTCTGGAGAACTGGAGCGGGCTCGTGGAGAACTGGAGTGCGGTCTGGAGATGGACTCCAGGACATCCCCTCATATTCCACTAATAACCCCAAGGGTACTGGTGTGGGCGCCAATAGGAGCGCGGGCTCAGGCTTCGCGGCGGCCATTTCACATGTTGTCCCGACGTGGCATCGGCCATCTTGCCTTGTGGCTCTGGCGTGGCAGCGACCATCTTCCTTGGCGGCTTGGGCTTCGCGGCAGCCATTTTATGGCGTGACTTCAATGCGGCAGCGGCCATCTTCTTTGGCGGTTTGGGCTTTGGGACAGGCAGGACAAAATGGACAGACCCACTGGGGGGGATATGTGGAGGAAACTGGCGGTGGGGTGAACTGACCAGTCCGTGTGTTTTTCTGAGGGGACTGGACGAGAAAAACACGTTTTCTCTTGAACCTCTTCAATTCCGAAATCAGAACCATTTAAAAAGAGGATCAGATTAATAGACTCGACTAGGGAAAAGGAACAGGCAGGTTCAATATAACGGACCGTGTCCTCGTCCAGGCCCATCAGAAAACATGCGTTAAGCGGGGCATCTGGCCAGTTCGCCAAGCAAGCGAGCTCAGAAAATTCCTCCACATACCTCTCCAGTGGGCAACCGTCCTGCCGAAGCCCCCGTAGACGATCCACCACCGAAGTATATTCTTTAGGGAACGCGGGAGAGATCAGAACCAGGAAAATTCCCATCCTGTAGAAGTCCTCGCAGTTTGGTCCGTTCTTCTGTCACAATTGTGGCTGCAGCAGGGATGAGGCAGAATCGGACTTCTACAAATGGGTATTTATTTAACCAAGGAACAGAACAGCACACAATTACCAAACAATAGCAAACAACAAAAACAAACGGACAAGAAGTGCAGGGAGTGAGTCCATTATAAAGGGTGTACAAACGACGAAGACCAGGTGCAGGGAATCTGGGGAGAGCGGGAGAGATAACGAGGAAGTGTGAGTTCAGGTGTGGAACAGGGAGGATCCTGGGAAACTACAAGCCTAACTAATATAAATTTAAAATGTTATAAAAGAGAAATAACAGTAGTTTTCAGGTAGAGACATTGAATAAAGTAATCAAATGTAAAATAACACTGGATAGTCTTAATCTGTCTTAATCATTTGCTCAAATTAAAAAAAAAAATGTTCTCTTTGTCCAAATGACATGAAACTTTGTACAGTTGTTAACACTTTCTAGATCTACAAAGAAAAAAAAAAGTGTTAGTGTAAAAAAAAAAAGGGTCACACTCGGGGTCTCCACAGACCCCAGGCAACAAAATGTAATTTCGTAACAAAATAATTGTTTTTTAAAAAAACAAATGTAATTTTACTCTGTTTATTAATGCTTTTACTTCATATTTGTTTAGTTTTTGGAGGATTTGTCATATCTTTTAAATTTATATAAATAATAAATAAATATTTTTTTTTTTTATACAAAAACAGCTTATTATGTAAAATTCACTTTATAAAAGACCCACATTTCTAACTTTCATTCATGGGGATAACATGGATAATTTGACATGGTTTAGTGTAAGATCTTTGCCCATCTTTTGGAAAATGCAGTTTTAAAAGTAAAATAAATATCACTTTTACCAGTAGATGGCTGCAGAGCTCCACTATTTGCTATGTGTTATTTAACTGACTGAAAGACAGTCTTTTCACAAGACATCTTTTCACAAGTATTTTTCAGTTGGATTTATATCTAAATATTATGAAATCACAATTATGACAATAAAAGACAATAAAAATTACTTTTTGTCAAAGTTTAGCTTTTTTTTTTTTTCTTTTTTTGTACTGAAAAAAATAAGTTTTTCAAAAATGTTGATTTTGAGGATGAATTTTATCCATTTCTAAGTGGAGTCTCATCATATTGTACAATACTGAAAAACTGATTTTTGTCATTACAAAAAATACTAAACTGACAAAAAGTAGCCTTTATTGTCATAATTGTGATTTCAGAATATTTAGATATGACTCCAACTGAAGAATACTTGTGAAAAGATGTCTTTCAATCAGTCAAATAACACATAGCAAATAGTGGAGCTCTGCAGCCATCTACTGGTAAAAATGATAGTTTTTTTTTACTTTTATAACTGCATTTTCCAAAAGATGGGCAAAAATCTTACACTAAACCATGTCAAATTATCCATGTTATCCCCATGAATGAAATTTAGAAATGTGGGTCTTTTATAAAGTGAATTTTACATAAAAAGCTGGTTTTGTATAAAAACCTATTTAAAGAATATTCTTTAATTTATTTATATAAAAATCCTCCAAAAACTGCACAAATATGGAGTAAAAACATTAATAAACAGAATAAAATTACATTTGTTTAAAAAAAAACAAGTATTTTGTTACAAAATTGCATTTTGTTGCCTGGGGTCTGTGGAGACCCCGAAGACCCTGAGTGTACTTCCCAAACGAAGACCGCACAAGGGTTAAACAGATTTATCCTAATTAAAGATACAAAAGTTATTCAGTCAAGAGAAGTGGTTGATTTTTTTTCTTTGTCCTTTGTTATTTAATAAACATTAACAGACAGCAGCAGGGATATTAGGCTGCTGTCACTTTAAGACATGCACGGATCCAATATATAGATACTTATACAAATTGTCTTTCTCTACTTTTTATGATCACTTAAGTCATAACCAACTATGTTTACTAGGATACTCACCAAGATGGGTATTTTTTGACATATTTTTTTGTGAATTTGTCCATTCAGATGCAAGAAGACGTGAAAGAGTTTATAACTTTTGAAGAATTATAACTTTTGGCGTTGCTGTATGATGATTAAAGTTTATTTATTTGGATCTTCTCGGGTCCATTCAGAAAAAGCACATGTATTTTAAATTATCCGAGACCCGAGGCCACTAATACCAAACCTGACCAGTGTCCGAGGCACTCATCAAAGTTTTGGACCTGAACCCGCTCAGGTCTCGGGTTGGACCTCAGGTTTTTAGATCTAAGTGGACCCGTGAAGACCTCTAGTGCACATATAAAACATCTTCTTGTGATTAAATTGTTTTTAAAAACTGAAAACTAAAACTAAAAACTGCTTGGTGAGTGTTAATTTTAGGCCCTATCAAAGTCCCTTTCAAGGAAAGTCTGTTCACTTGGCGGCCATATTTGCAATGCCTCCAGTCAGCTATTTCGGGCATCCAAGACCAAGTCCTATTTATTTGAATGGGGGGATCCTGAAATCTCAAAAACTGCTTGGCGAACTCTCCCAATTAAATTACATATTTCAAAAAAGCAACAAAATCTGACATAAAACAACCCATAAATAGTGTTTCTTATGCTAAAATAGCATTAAAAAAGCTTATTTTTCAGGCTAGACGAGCCAATGCGCATGTGCAGTCCTATGCGCGAGTCTCAGGTTTCTATGGGAACCAGAGCTTCTAACGGCAGCTGCAGTGACACGACGACTTTTACTTACAAGGCAGGATATATTCCGCCATATTGCGCGTTGCAGTTTCTCCCATTCATAACTAATAGGAGTGAACCATCTTTCTACATCTATAGTCTTTGGCCATATACACGCATATCGTTTTGCTTCAGAAGACAATGATTCATCAACTGGGGTCAAATGGATTACCGTTGTGTTCTTTTAGTGTGGTTCTTGAAGCATCAACTTTGGAGGTCTCATATAATTACATTTTATGGACTCTGTGGAATTACAAATTTAAGAATCTGTTTAAGATCTGCGGATCCTACATCCTGACCATTTGGCAGGACAAGCTCAAGATACAGCAGTGCCTTTGTCTCTATGATAATGTAAAGGTATGGGCGATACTGTCAGACTGACTGGATTAGCACCTATGCATTTGAATGCTTTGATCTTCCTACTGGAAGCCAAACTATGTGTGAATGTTTATAAAGTCTTAGTTCTCGTGACCAGCTACTGTTTATACCATTTGGGGTACTATTATCTACACAGTCGGGGGTAATTTCCTGTATTGTCTTTAGATGCTTTTGTTTTAGTGGTCACTTCTAAGGCTGTGTGTAAGGGCAACACCTTTAAGGACTGCCCACTGAATGCCTATAAAACATCATGTATACACTGCATTAGTCAGATTTTGGATGACCACAGCGACGCACAGCGTGTTTCTCAATAAAGAGTAACTTCTGCTTCAAGAGATCCCAAAGTCTCCTGGTCTATGCTTCTGAGATTTCCAACAACTCACACAGATAAATCATTTTCTAAAATATTTAATTTGTGCTCATCTAAAGAAAGAATGTCTT
Organism: Culter alburnus; assembly: GCA_028476615.1. NCBI lineage: Eukaryota > Metazoa > Chordata > Actinopteri > Cypriniformes > Xenocyprididae > Culter > Culter alburnus. The sequence continues at coordinate 22,100 of JAOTNS010000277.1, read as the reverse complement.
ATACATTTGGGATGGTATGAGGATGAGTAAATTAATTTTTCATTTTTTGGGGTGGAGTATCCTTTTAATGAGTAAAATATACCAGTATTGATTCATTATACTTCTCAAGCAGCACTACTAAGTATTTTTTTTGTGATTTGCATCATTAATACAGGCCGATGTGTTTGTTGCACCGATGATAAACACAAATTTGACCTCAACCTTGATTGGATCATCCCTGCTGAAAAAAGCAGGACAGCAGCTTCAGACTAACTTCAACAATGCCAAGGGAAAATGCACACTTACTCCTGGAGATGTGCTGGAGGTAGATGCGACACCAGCTTTGGGATGTTCAAAGGTTTTCTTCGTAGAATGTGTGCCCAAAGGAAAAAACCACAACAGCGAAAAAGTAAGAGGCAGTATGAAATTTAAAAAGTGTTAAGATGTGTTTTGATAAGAGAAAAGATCGAATGGATGGAATTTACAGAAAAGATTTAGTAGTTTTGCCATCTATATTATATATTTTGTTAAAGGCACTTCGCTGCGGGCTTGGCCGAGTTTTTGCGCTATGTGAGCTGAATTCCTGGAGTTCAATTGCACTGCCAATAATCGGACCCGGCATAGTGCTATCGATACCGGTCAAAGATGCCGTTAATATTCTTACTCATGAGATCTGCGGATTTTTATCTCGATCCACTGGTTGCCTGCAGACCATTTGTATCGCCATAATGCCTAATTACGCTCATTCTGAGGAAGTAAGCAATCTACATACAATACACCCTCTATGCAATGAAGTTTCTTGTAGCAATGTTTATTCCTAAACCTATTTTGGAAATATTTTGTAGATGTTCCAGACAGTCTGTGCGGATCTGAGTGCAAAAATGGTGGACAACACAGGACAAGGCAAGAGATTAAAGAATTATGTATTGCATTCATTGATACTTGTTATTTTGAACCGCTCCCAACTTATCAAGAATAATGCATTAGAAAATATAAGAGCAAAAAAATAATTAGTAGTTATTACATGAGCAATAAATTGCATGAATATTATAAATTGTCATATAAATAAATATGAACATAAGTGGATGAAATATTCTTTTTTCATTAAACATTGGTAGCATTTTAAGTTCTCACAACAAACACAACAAAAAATCTGCAAAAAGGATACATTTTTCTCACATCTGCACATCTTTCACTGTCACTACAGCTCTGTTTCACTCACTGACCTCTGACCTTGATGAGATCATCATGCCAGTAGATAGGGTTGAACTCCATCTAGTGTTTGGTGACATCACCAATGAGACTACTAATGCCATTGTGAACACCACTGACTTTAAGGACTTCCAGACAAGTGGTATTCATGAAGATTTTTAAATAACCAAAGTAGGGCTGGGTGATATATCGCATGCGATTGTCACATGCATTTTGTCAGTAAAGCCGGTTCCCTGATTACCGCTAAATCGCCATCACCTGCTTTCAAATGAAGCGGCATTTAATAGACAGAGCCGTAGTTCACTGACAAGCTACGCAATATCTGAACTACGGCTCTGTCTATTAAATGCTGCTCCATTTGAAAGCAGGTGATGGCGATTTCGCGGTAATCAGGGAACCGGCTTTACTGACGAAATGCGCGTGACAATCGCATGCGATATATCGCCCAGCCCTAAACCAAAGCATTCTTGATATCAAATTAAACTATTTCAAGCATAAGAAAGTGTTTGCTTTTGATCTGTCACAGGAGTGTGTAAAGACATCCTCACCAAGGCAGGACCTCATGTCCAGGGTCAACTGACAGGGGGTAAGAAAATAAACCACAACCTCTTTTATAAAATTAGCTTTTGATTTATTATTATATTAAAAGAGTTTTCAAATACTGTATGTTTGAATGCAGTATAAAATGCCTTTGTGTGTAAATATCTTGAATATTTTTGTCACAAAGTTTTATAGGAGCTATCCAAATAATTTTTTCTTAATTCTCTAGAAATTTTTTAACCCAAATAAAACAGAAGTTCATGCCTTAGAGGTGTTGTGATTTTACAAGAGCTGAAGAAACTACATACCCTTAAAAGCACAATATGTAAGATTTTTTGATTAAAATTGTTACAAATTGGTCATGTACTCCAGTTGAGCCACAATCCCAGATATATTGTTCTTGTAGTATTACATCATCTACAGTAATAGCATTTGCTGAATCTTTTAGATCCTCAGCTGAGATTTTTGATAATCTGCCACCTTCTGTTGACACAAATGAGCTGTCTTTACTTTTTGACTCTGTTTGTTCAGATATACTGGACCATATTGCTCCTTGTAAAATTTGACATTGGAAAGTTGAATCTCTTCCATGGGTAAATGAAATGATACGGTCATTAAGACAAGAATGTAGACGTGCGGAAAGGAGATGGAAGAAAGATAAGTTGCAAATTTCTTATATTATGCTGAGGTATTCTTTGACTAAATTTCAGGAAGCAGCTAAAATGGCTAGAACAAATTATTTTTCTGAAATTATTGTAAAATATTCTCACCAGCCTTGTGTGCTTTTTAATACAATTAACTCCATTTTAGAGCCTTCAGTCACAGTTGGTCTTGAGTCCTCAGTTGCAAATTGTAAGAGATTTTTAAAGTTTTTTTATTGACAAAATTGATGGCATTCGCTTTGCAATTGCACCAATGAAGTTAGATCCTGGAGTTGTTGCTGCGTCCTTAGGCTCTTTTAGAGATTTTAAGATGATGTCATTTTCTGAAATCACTGAGATCATAGGTATGTTAAAGGTCATTTCATCTATAAATGATGTGATCCCAACAAGTCTCCTAAAAGAAGCTTTTGATATTATTGTTCCATACATTTTATTAATTGTAAATAAAAGTCTGGCCAAGGGTTGTGTGCCAATGAGTTTGAAACATGCGGTAGTGGAGCCCTTGTTAAAGAAACCTGGCCTAGACCCATTTAGCTTTTTACTTCTGGCGACTGCATTTATGCTTCAAATTTCATAAAATTTGTGTCATTCTGTCAAAATTTTCTTGATGGACAAAACGTGTAAGTATCATAAACCTTTGTTGATCACAGAGCTTGTTTTTTTGCAATAATCCAAAAGCCTATGGAAAAAGTCCTTTTGGGATTTTGTTGAGGGAACCAGTGTGATGCTAACTGCCGGTTGGCCTACAAAGTGACGTCATACCTGCACCACTCTATAATGGAGACACATGGAACACAGACAGGGATTGTGACAAAAATATCCAAAAATCACATTATCCCAAATATTTCCAAAAATGTTTAAATCCAGAGAAATCTACTATTTTAACCAGTGTAATGGCCCATGTCATTGCGAAGCCTGCCAATGACATCATATCTGCATTACCCTCGATTTCCAGTTTTACTTCCATAGAAACCATGGAAACACCAAAGACGCTTTAATATAGTATGTTTTATTAGACAGTTGAGCAACTGTTTCGATACATTTATTGACAGAAAACAAATAATTGTTATAGCTCAATTGTTATACCTTGTTAAAGAAGGCCTAGACCCATTTATACTTTTCGAACATTTTCGTCCAATTTCTAAACTTCCTTTTATTGCAAAAATCCTAGAAAAGGTTGTGTTTTGTCAGCTTTCTTGTTTTTTAGCAGAGATTAACATAATGGATAAGTTTCAGTCAGGATTTAGAACTCATCATAGTACTGAATCTGCCCTTATTAGGGTATTAAATGATATTTTATTGGAAGTTGACAATGGAAATTGTGTCGGTCTTGTTTTGTTAGACCTGAGCGCGGCCTTTGACACGCTGGATCATACCATTTTATTAGAGCGTCTTGAGCGGTGTGTTGGGGTAAGTGGGGTGGCTTTACGTTGGTTCCATTCTTACCTGGAGGGTAGAACTTTCACTATAAAGATTGGGAATAATTGTTCTTCTGCTGCTCCTGTAAGTTATGGGGTATCTCAGGGCTCTATTTTAGGCCCATTGCTTTTTTCTTTATATATGATTCCTCTGGGTTCTATTTTTAATAAATTTGGCATTTCATATCATAGTTATGCTGATGACACACAGTTGTACCTGCCTTTCAAAACAGGAAATAATGCTGCTCAAAATTCCTTGTTTGATTGCCTTGATTGCCTGAATTGTTGGATGAACTCAAATTTTTTTAATGTTAAAGGGTCATGAAACCCCAAAACACTTTTTTTGAGATGTAAACAGATATGTATAGGCTGCACATCATTGAAAACACTAAAGGTACTCATTAATGTTATTCATAAGTGAAAAATAGTTATTTTTGCATTTTTCAGAGCGATTTCTGTCTTCTGGTTTGAAAAGCTGAGTCGGAGCAACGTCACGAAATCTGACGTAATCGTGTACTTTCGGCCCAAGTATGGGCATGGTCGAACATGCTGATGTAGACCGTTTCGAGCAATTCTCGACATATATTCATGACATAAAGCTCATTCAATCCAATCACTGCGCTGTAGTATGCATAAGATTATAATTGCGGTATTATGCATGAGGTATTATGCATATTGTCATTCAGAGACATATCATTGGTGCTCGTTTCCTCAACACAATGTGTTTTCCTGAGACGCGAACAGAGCAGAGGTTTGTGTGCATGTGGAGCATTTGCTGTAATCTAGCAGTACAAATGGAAAAATATGTTCGCGTGAGATCGCATTACAGCGGAGAATTCAAATGTCACAAAAGTGCGGCTCATTCACCTCTGCCTGCTCTAGCTGCGTTCAAACCATAGGTTCAAACAGCCGTATGTAGGCTATATTTCCTTCAGCACAGCAGCACGTGTTGTTTGTATTTTGCTCGCGATGCGGTCAGAACTTTAGTTTGAATACGAACACATGAAAAATACGATTGTTATGATATGTATGCATGGGAGCGCGCATATGATCGGTTTCAGCGCGGAGCTCCGCGATAAGTTTAATAACACTAGCCACGTGGCACATAGCTCATACAGAATAAAGTATGAGTAATGAGTCGTAGTTTTTGTTATTTTTGGACCAAAATGTATTTTCGATGCTTCAAAAACTTCTAACTAACCCACTGATGTCACATGGACTACTTTGATGATATTTTTATTACCTTTCTGGACATGGACAGTCTACCGTACAAACACTTTCAATGGAGGGACAGAAAGCTCTCGGACTAAATCTAAAATATCTTAAACTGTGTTCTGAAGATGAACGGAGGTCTTACGGGTTTGGAACGACATGAGGGTGAGTCATTAATGACATAATTTTCATTTTTGGGTGAACTAACCCTTTAAGTGTCTCTACTTGCCATTAAAGTGTTAGTTCACCACAAAATAAAACATTCTGTCATTATTTACTCACCTTCATTTTGTTCTACAACCGTAAGACTTTCATTCATCTTCGGGACACAAATGAAGATCTTTCTGATGAATTACGAGAGCTTTCTGTTCCTCTGTTGACAGCTATGCAACTACCACTCTGATGCTTAAAAAGTTCATAGAGATTGTAAAACTAATCCATATAAATTGAGTGCTTTAGTCCAAAGTTTTCTGAAGAGACACGAGCGCTTTATATGATGAATGGATTGAATTTAGGATTTTATTCACATATAAGCATTTATCAACTCACATATCAGTTGTGGTAAAAGGAAAGCTCAAGCATGTTTACTGACGTGCGAGAACTAATAAGGTTCATTCTCGTGTTACACAGCACACTTGAGCATCAGCAAGAGGTTTGTTCATCATATAAAGTGATCATTTCATCCAAATATGAGAAAATTTGGATTAAACCACTCAATTTATATGGATTAGTTTGGCGATCTCTTTATGAACTTTGTAGTTGAAGTTCATAGAAGTGTAGAAGTGGTTGTTGTGTAGCTGTCAAAAGAGAGACAGAAATCTTTCAGTGTACTTTGTCTTTAAATTTCCCCTTCTCAATCCATGTTAAAGCACTCCAAAGCAATCTAGTTCTATTGGTCCGATCACTCTGCTTTGGCTGAAATTTTGCTGACACTTATTTACTTTACACAAATGAACACCAACTTTTAACAACTGCTGCAAATTAAAGGATTAGTCCACTTTCAAATAAAATTTCTAATAATTTACTCAGCCCCATGTCATCCAAGATGTTCATGTCTTTCTTTCGTCAGTCCAAAAGAAATTAAGAGTTTTGATGAAAACATTCCAGGATTATTCTCCCTATAGTTGACTTCAATGGTCTCCAGACGGTTGAAGGTCAAAATTACAGTTTCAGTGCAGCTTCAAAGGGCTTTAAATGACACCAAACGAGGAATAAGGGTCTTATCATTCGGTCATTTTTGAAAAAAATACAACTGTATGTGCTTTATAAACACAAATGATCACCTTGTACGTGCTTCTGCTTTCCTTATTCTTCAAAAAGCATACGTTGTATGTCCTACGCCTTCCCTATTCAACTTACGGAACGAACGCAGCATCAGTTCCTTTTTTTTCTGTAAGTTTAATAGGGAAGGCGTAGGACATACAGAATAAGCTTCTTGAATAATACAGAATTGTAATTTTGACCTTCAACCATTTGGAGGCCATTGGAGTCCACTATAAGGAGAATAATCCTGGAATGTTTTCATCAAAAACCTTTTTTTTTTTTTTGACTGACGAAGAAAGACATGAACATCTTGGATGACATGGGGGTGAGTAAATTATCAGCAAATGTTTATTTTAAAGTGAACTAATTCTTTAAAATTACCAGAATAAAAAATTTCAATCGTGTATGTCATTGTGATAAAAATCTGCTCTCCTATACACATTTTTCACTGTTACAGCCAAGTAAAAAATCTCTAAATTTCTCCTTATGCTTTTCATGTACAATGAACTAAATATGAAGTGTCTGCAAAATATTAATATAATGCTTTTCAAATAATGTTTTCTAAAAAGAAAAGACAAGCCCAGTCCACAGAAAAAAATCTCTAAATGTAGAGATAATAATATTGTACAGTATTATATAAATAAATGTGCTGCAACTGGGCTTGGCATACACTAACATGTGACAATATAAACTCAACTGTCCCTTTTTCTTTATGAAGTCAGCTACTATTGCTTATTGTAATGGAATGGAGATGAAAAACAGTAATAGCTAAAACACAACCCACCACTATGCTGGTTCTATCTGAAATTTACCTCAGTTAAGGCCTCTTTGGCTCTGGCACATTCCTTCTGGCCAAAGGCAAGAATCCGCTGCACTGGTAGAAGACTGGTTATTCCTTACAGCTCCTGTTGAGAAAAAAATATATATATGTGCAATAAACATTTCCAACCTCCAGACTAATAAGCTCCTGAATCCTGATTGAAATCTCATCTGTAATGTAGATCAGTTAAAGGATAAACAGGTATATAAAGAATTTAAATATTAATTTAAATTGATCAGAATCATTTAATATGCTGATTTGGTGCTCATGCAAAATTTCTGATTATTATCAATGTTGAAAATGGTTGTGCTGCTTAACATTTTTGTGGAAATGGTGATACTTTTTCAGGATTCTTTGATGAATAGAAAATGTTAATACATTTATTTGCATTTATTAAATTAAGTTTTTTAAAGCAATTTTTTTTTGTTATAAATGTCATCATTTAGGGCTGACTGTCACTTTTTATCGATTTAAAGTATCCTTGATGAAGTATTAATTTCTCTTTTTAATCTTACCACAAATGTTTGAATGATATAATTGTTTCCGCAAAAATATAAAGCAACACAACTGTTTTGAATACTGATAATAATCATAAATGTTTCTTGAGCATCAAATCATCATATTAGAATGATTTCTGAAGGATCATGTGACACTGGAGTAAACTGGAGTAATGATGCTGAAAATACAGCTTTGATCAAAGGAATAAATTACATTTTACTATAGAATGCAGGTTACTAATTTTTTCACAATATTACTGTTTTTACTGTATTTTTGATTAGATAAATGCAGTCTTGGTGAGCAGAAGAGACTAGTATCATTAGTTAGCATTAGTTGACATGAACTAATAATGAACTGCACTTCTACATTGTTTATTAATCTTTGTTAATGTTAACATTTACAAATACATTAAATTCGAATGTTGTATTTGTTAACATTAGTTAATGCACTGTGAAGTAACATGAACAATGGACAACTGTATTTTTATTAGCTAACGTTAACAAAGATTAAAAATAACTATGTAATGTTAATGGTTAGTTCATGTTAGTTATTAACTAATGTTAATAAGTGAACCCTTATTGTAAAGTACATGTCTGCGGTAGGCCTTAGCTATAGCTTAAGTTAACGCTAGCTTATCACTAGCATTATCACGCAATTAAAACTTTAACAGTAAAAATTAAAAATTAAACAGTTAAAATTTGTCAGTTATATAATTATAATCCTCTGGATCATCTGCATGTTAGCGTGCCCTCTGCTAACATAAGAGTTAACTAACATTACGATTCAATACCAATCTAATAATAAAAACTCCAAACCTTAAGTTTAAACTTTAAGCCAACGAGTACACATATAATATAATAATAAATTAATTCATTAATAGAACAGTTTGACTTACTTTGGTGAAGTTTTTGAGGTAGGATACCGAGCACCGACTGTGGCTGCCTCCTCTTCTAAACTCCAGAAAAAGAAAAAGAAAAAGATTTGCGCTCGTTTCCACGGATACGGGCCGAATCTGCTTTGCGACTGTTGTTCCCGCCCACTGAAACCGGGACCGGGCTGGATCCGTATTAGAGCAGTGAAACGGAGGTGACTGTAACGCGGATTTGCCAGTTTGAAAACGGATCCGGCACGGAGTCACCTGCTGTCTGGGTAGCCAATCTGAACGCGACGACACAATTATTCTAATAGACAAAAGACTGATTTTGAGACTGCAGTGCTGGTAAATGTAATCGGTAGCCTATTATTAGCCCTATTAAATATTCTTTCGCATTTCTCCCTAGTGCTTGGGAGTTTGTTGTCATTTTCTCCATGCTCATATATTAATACTCATTATTCTGTATAATGAGTGTGTTCTATGTCTGTGCTTCATTGGTTGTTCTCTCCCCTCTTCTCCCCCTCTACACTCCCACTTTTCCAGAGCTTTACACGCCCATTTTTACAGAATTTTAGCAGCTCAGTATGGAGGACCAGGAGTGCCACTTAAAAATAAAAAGAAGAATCAATTAATTAATTTAATAATTCAAACATAAAAATGTATATAAATGAATCACTTTTTATATGGGCAAATTAATAGACATATTTAAAGTTGTTTATTTAATTCCTGTTTTTAAATGTAGTTTAATAAAACAATAAATTTTAAAAATCTTTTTTGAATGTATAAATAAATAGACAAATTTGAAATGGGATATTTAATTCATTTTTTAAAACGTAGATCAATAAAACAATAAAAAGTACATTAGTAAATCATTTTAAATGCGCATTTAAATCGCTTTTTTAAAAAGAATTTGCCAAATGCTTTTCTTTATCCATTTGTCAATCGAGTGGTAAAATGCCATTGGACAGTACACACGTGGGAGCAACCAATCAACTTTCCCCTCAATTTGAAGAGCCAATCCTCTCTCACTTGTAACACTCACTGTCATTGGACAGTTAGTACGGTGACCTGCCTCTGCTGAATTATTTTTATCCCGGTGGGGATAAAAAAATATCCCCCTGGGTGATGCTACTCCACAACCACCAACAGAGCATATAAAATACCAAAAATAAAAATCTTTTTTTAAAACATCGCCAAATAAAACGCTGCGTTTATATAGAACTGTCTCTTTACCACCACAACAAACGGGACACTTTTCAGACGCGCATTCCGACTTCGCCTCAGCGCCAGGCGCAAGTCAAACAAGCGCGTAAGAGGTGCAGGTGACAACGAGTGAGCTTCAGTTGAACAACAGTGAACTGCGGTCAGATGATGTTAGTAAAACTCAGAAAAATGAACATGACTGTCCAATCAGCCGTTATACTGTGCTCGTGGCGCGCACTTCATTGAATTGCAGCAAATGCGCCGGCGCTCTCTGCATAATTACTTTATTATAGCTTAAATAAAGCGCAAAAGAAACTACAAGCAATGGCCGTCGGTGTTCTGTTAAAGGTCCCGTTTTTCGTGGTTTTTTGAAGCTTTGATTGTGTTTATAGTGTGCAATATAACATGTGTTCATGTTTCGCGTGTAAAAAAACACAGTATTTTTCACATAATTTACTTATCTGTATACCGCTGTTTCCACCGTCATAAAAACGGGCTGATGACTTCCTTGTTCTATGAAGTCCCTCCTTCAGAAATACGTAACGAGTTCTGATTGTGCCAGCGGTTCGTTCCTGTGTTGTGATTCGACAGCTCTGAGCGCACCGTGCCCGGAAAAGTCACGCCTCTTACCATAACGTGGAGATCACAGCTTATATTCTATCTAATTAAATCTGAGGTAAACGTGTATAAATAAATGGGACCAAACGTGATTGAATGTAAAGGGTTGTGTCTCGTTATTCTATTAATAACTACCGATTGATTTTTGCGTTCAGGCAAAATTGCATTTCATCAGAAATTAAGAATTATTAGTGTCATTGTAGTGCTGCAAATATCTAAGCTATATCTAATAGGCCTACTTCAAATCTCAAAGTTAAATCAGAATTTTTTTGTAAAAATGTTTCTGTAACAGCTGCCAAAAATAGTATATAGCTCCACTGTGGTTTTTAACCAAAAAAAAAAAACTTTTCCAAACATCCCCCCCCTCTGTTTTTTTCACAAATCGCACCCTGAATATACAGATGTAACTAATAATATAAAAATATTACATAAAAAATAAACGATAAGTGAATGGATTTAAAAGACTGTTCGGTGGGATTAAAATGTACAACATTTAAACATTGATTTATAAACTTAATTCGTATGCTGTCTGCAACATCGCGCGCAATACAATATAATATGCACTATGTTAATATAATAATTTCTTAATTCCGTTTCTTAATTAATATTATTATGGTATTGTCCATTTGTGATAATTCCAGGTTGCGATGGTCACGCAGGTTGTTTACACATTTAACTCGTGACCATATCGTTCACGACTTTACATGGCGTGGCCACGACATAAGGATCCCAGCAAGCAATTTTATGTCTATTAGACGTCTAATAGCCGTCAAAACATAGCCCGGCCGTCTAGGATAAAACAAGGCAAAATTTGGGCTGTCAGTGAAAATCGAATAGATGTCTAACCATAACCCAAAAATAGACTAGTCATCAATTAGACGATTATTAGACGACTACATATATGTCTAATAGACGGTGAATATGGATCTAGGCTAAAATAAGGCTGAATTTGGGCTGTCAGTGAAAATCTAATAGACGTCTAACCATAACCCAAGAGTAACTAGTCATCAATAGACGACTATTAGACAACTACATATTTATGTCTAATAGACGGTTAATACGGGTCTAGGCTAAAATAAGGCAAAATTGGGGCTGTCAGTGAAAATCTAATAGACGTCTAACCATAACCCAAAACAGACTAGTCATCAATTACACTACTAATGAATGATTACATATACATGCAATAGAAACAAAATAATGGCTTTTCACTTAAATTCTTTTCAGTTAAATATAACAGGTTCTCATAAATGACAATCCGTCCAAACAAATTAAATATAAAGGTTTATTAGAAAAAGAACAAGATAATACACAATGAAAAAAAATAATAAAAATTTTACAAATACAATACAAATACAAATAAACATTAAAAGAAAATTACAACGTGTAACATAATAAAAATATAAAACATTGACAAAAAAAAAAAGTTAATAAAAAAATGTTAACAATATTTTTTGGTTTATAAAACAACCTGATTAATTTCAGTTCCATAAATTCCATGTTTTATGTAAAAGCACTTTGAATTACCTTGAAGATTGTTGTTGAAATGTGCTATACAAAATAAACTTGTCTTGCCAAATCAAAACTCATTTTTCTTTCATAATGATCAAAAGATTAAAAGATATACAAATAATAGTAGGGTGCAAGGTTTCATGTTTACCCCCTTGTATTTAGATAATTACAGAGTTTTAGGGCACAAGGACTACAGTACATGTGCATGTATGTTAATCTAACCACGTTTTACTCTGAGTCTGCACTGTTACCCCGCTAAAATGTCACGGTTCCTACACATAATGTACATAAATAATAAACACGTGTCAAAATGAAAAACACAGATACTTACAAGACCAAAAGCAGGAAAGAATTTGCTTTAACATTTGCTGTTGCTTGCTCTCCGTCTCCAACAGTTGTAAAATGCGGAAATGTTTTTCGCGAGATCTGGCAACAGTGATCGAGAGCTAACGTTCAAGTCTCGCGTTGCCAGTGGTCATGTCTCAGTAGAGCCACAGTTGCCATCTAGGTTGAGAATTGTAAATTTTTATTTAACTTAAAATTAAATAGCCTACAGTCATGTGTGGGGTATATAATTATAATTAATATATGGCTTGGCTATACCTTATATATATATATATATATATATATATATATATATATATATGTATGTATATATATATATGTATGTATGAATATATATGATATCGTAGAAGAATGTAAGATTGTGTGGCAGCAAAAATATGCTGTTTCAAATGTATACTTGCATATAAATGTATATTATACTTGCATATAAATGTATAATGCAAGTATATCAAGAATCCCACAAGCTTTGTGGTCGAAAATGACTTAACACTATTTTGGTTACACTCATTGCTGGTCTGAATCAGGGCTATAGCCAAGCCGTAAAAACTAGACTATAAATTGCCTCGATTTCGCCGGTGGACTAAAAGCAGACTACACATAGCCTATCCAATTCAGAGCTAAATCGTGACTACATATAGACCATGTCATGAAATGCCACTTACATCTTGTAGAAATCGTTGACATTGCGAACATGATGAGATATCAACCATCGCAAGCACTTCCTGTCCAAAAACTACAATAAATCAGGATTGACTATAGACCCCTTAAAAGTTTGTAAACATTGCAACGTTTCCTGGTGGGCGGGGCTTAGCTGGAGGCAAAAAGAGACGCTGGACTCAATGTTGACAAGCGTAAGCTAGCATGTTTTAGGAGGGGATTTATTAAACATAGATGCAGAAGAAGGTTCAGAACTGTCCGAATATGTACAGTCACTGACTCTGCGGGACCGTGACAGCTATTTTTTGTAAATTAACTTAAGTTTTGGATATTTCCTAGACAACATATGAATTACTTTCGGGTGGTTCGGGGAATTTTGTCAAGGCTTATTGTCTAATGTAACCTAACGCTGGGCTAACTATGATTATGGCTAGCAATGTGGATTATTTTAAGAGACCATTCAAAGGATGGCACACACATCTATCGCTGTATGTTTGTTTAACATTTAAGCTAGCTAGTGCGCTGAAGGTTGGCGACTTTTCACCTGTAAAACAGAAACTTGCTGATTTGTACTAGATAAAACCAACAAACCATTACATATGCACCGATTATTTTACCTGATATGAAGTGTGCACTGCAAACACGAGCATTATTTATGATCGTGTCAGTCCAGGCTGTACGCTGTATTGCATTCAACCACAATTGTCAACTTGATTTTTGTGAAGGAATGTCTGCCGGGATCTGGTAAAACTTTAGTTTTGAACCAAAAGTCCTGTTCCTTCTATTCTGGGAGCCAAAAACACAACAAGACGACATTTTAAAGTCAAAACCTCAAATTTTTAGCGCGGTTGCACTGAGTTCTTCCTTATGTTTTGCCTCCAGCTAGAGCGGTGACGTCACAGTGACGTAGGCGATTAAGGGGTCTATTGGTGGGCTACAAATAGCCGGTCTGACTACGAGCTAAATTGTGGCTACGCACAGCCTACACAATATAACATGTCAAAGATGTGAAACCAAACACCTTGTAATCACTGTTGACTTCACTTACATGATGCAATATCATACAACTCGCAAGTTATTTTGGCAAAAACGACATGTAACCAAAGGAAAGATTATTTTGGCTAAAAGTGGGTTACACATAGCCGGACTATATCGGGTCTATAGTTAACCGAAGACGGTGAAATGACGGCTATTGCTTGCTGGGATGTCGTTACCTCGACAAAACGATCTCGTGGCCGTTCCCACGAATTAATATCTTGTGGCCACGACATATTATCACGTTCCCACGAGTCTATATGTTGTGGCCACGACAAAACTAAATGAACCGAACATGTCCCCTCCCGGTCACCGTACTAACTGTCCAATGACAGGGAGTGTTACAAGTGAGAGAGGATTGGCTCTTCAAATTGAGGCTAAAGTTGATAGGCTGCTCCCACGTGTGTACTGTCCAATGGTATTTTACCACTCGATTGACTAATGGATAAAGAAAAGCATTTGGCAAACCGACAAAGAAAAGCAATTGGTAAATAGAGAAAGAAAAGCATTTGCCAAATTCTTTTTTAAAAAAGCGATTTAAATGCGCATTTAAAATGATTTACTAATGAACTTTTTATTGTTTTATTGATCTACGTTTTAAAAAATGAATTAAATAACCCATTTCAAATTTGTCTATTTATTTATACATTCAAAAAAGATTTTTAAAATGTATTGTTTTATTGTTTTATTAAACTACATTTAAAAACAGGAATTAAATAAACAACTTTAAATATGTCTATTAATTTGCCCATATAAACAGTGAATCATTTATATACATTTTTATGTTTGAATTATTAAATTAATTAATTGATTCTTCTTTTTATTTTTAAGTGGCACCCCTGGTCCTCCATAGCTCAGAGGTGTGAACGACCAGGCTAAAACAGGGGGGGTTCATGAGTTTCAATGATAAAAAGACTGAAATTGTGCTATTTGGAAAAAAAAAAAGCAGCGTTTACTCGAAACAAGAGTCTGACACAGTTTTCATCCTGTGTAAAAAATTGTGATCATAATCTTTGATTCTGAGCTTAAATTTGATTGTCAGAAACACAGTAGTAAAAAATAGTTTTTGTCAGTTGAGGAGGATTGCAAAATTAAAGTCAGTTTTTTTATCAAAGAATGATCTTGAAAAAGTTATACATATTTTTATAACTTCACACTTAGATTATTGTAATGCGTTATATGCAGGGGTTTGTCAGTCGTCCCTGTCAAGGTTACAATTGGTCCAAAATGCTGCGGCCAGACTGCTAACAAATACAAGAAAGAGAGACCATACTCCAATTTTGGCCGCTCTATACTGGCTACCAGTTAAACAACGAATTGTTTTAAAAGTTTTGTTATTCGTTTTTGGCCCCAGAGTACATCAAGGATCTATTGAAAATTCAATCCTCCTCAAGATCGCTAAGACCTAACTCGCAGATTATGCTTATGGTTCCACGTACACATCTTAAGTGTATAGGTGATCGCACTTTCTCAGTTGTGCCCCTAGGCTATGGAATGATCTTCCCTTCTCTGTGCGTTCTTTAACCTCTCTGCAGATGTTCAAATCATTTTGTACTCATCAATTTGTACTCACAGTCATTTGATGTGTAGTTTTATAGGTATTTACTTATGTATCTTAATTAATTGCTATTATTAGGGCCCGAGCACCGATGGTGTGAGGACCCTATTGGAATTGCTCAGCCAATTATTCTTCTTCTCCAAAATGAATCGCATTTTTGAGGGCCTAAACGTTCTCAAAAACGTATGAAACTTCGTGCTACGTTTCACTTACAGTTATGAAATTCGGTAGACAGATGTAACAGCCCAATACCTACAAAAAAGCCCCTGGGTGCAAAGTTTGTAAACCCAACAGGAAGTGAGATATTTTGAATTTTCTCTACAAAATTTTGGCAGTTTTTGCCATTTCCACATGTTGTACTTTAACGAACTCCTCCTAGAGCTTTTATCAGATCAATGTCATATTTGGTCAGTCTAATCTAAAGGCCTTTGAGACGTTAAATTGCGAAGATCTAGAGTTTTCGCTGAAGGGCGTGTCCGTGGCGGCCTGGCAAAGTTCGATGTTTCGCCATGAAACAGGAAGTTGTTGTAACTCGGGCATACAATGTCTGATCTGCCCCAAACTTCACATGTGATAAGAGTCCTGTCCTAAAGACATCTATATGACAATATTCAGTAAGACATAGCGCCACCTGCTGGCAACAGGAAGTGGCATGCTTTATACTGTTCACTACCACATTCACATTTCATCATGCCACGAAGTACCTAACATGCTAGAAACACGTTAAATCATGCAACACTTGGCTGAGTGCTAATGTATGCTAATAACGCCACGAAAGAAACAGGAAGTTGTTGTAACTCAGGCATACAATGTCTGATCTGCTTCAAACTTCACATGTTCAATGATAGTCCTTGCCTGAAGACATCAACATGGCAAAATTCAGTTACGGTCAAAGCGCCACCTGTTGGCAGCAGGAAGTGTGGCATTTCGAAATGACTTTGGCATAATTCTCCTCAATAAATGCATGTCGCCCACTGTTCGCTGTTTTCCTGAGGCCAACGGGTGGTGGTGAGCCCGGGTGCGAGGGCCCTTTCAACGCTGCTTGCAGCTTTAATTATTTTTTGTATTTTGTTTACGTATTGAAATGTTTTTCTTGTACAGCACTTTGGTATACTTTGCAGTTTTTAAAGTGCTTAATAAATGATAGATAGATAGATAGATAGACAGACAGACAGACAGACAAACAAACTGGCTGCACAGGGAAGGTAGGATCCAAATGCAGGTTTTATTGAAAGGGTAATCCACACTTGAGGTCCAGAACAGGCAAACAGGTAGGGATGGGTAGTTTGACAGGTAGTTTGACACCCAGTGTCGACACACGTGTCAAGTTTTTGACACACTAGTGCTCCGAAACAGTGCTCCGGAGCGTTGCTTGAAATGAGGCTGTCACGTGACCTGTGGAAATGAAGCTTTGTTGCCTCACTGACACATCACGTCTGGCTCAAAAGAACTAATATTTTCTAAAGCTGGGGACGTGATAGGTAAAAAAGGAGCCGCTTAAGGTCCAGCACAGTGAAACGAATAATATTCTTGAATAAAAATATGAAATTGCATTTGTATTTGTGCATTTGTGTTTTTTCAACAAAGTGCATGTTTGTGTTGTTTTGTAAGGAACACACAAAAAGTGGTGCAATGAAAAAATCACAGACCTAATTTATTGGCGTATTAAACATTCTATTTAGAAGGTGAAAAGATACAAGTTTGATGCGAGTAAAAATGAAAACAAAGTCTTTGTTATTGTATTATGCAAATGCAATGAAATTTCGCTGCACACACACGCACCGCCATCTTTCTAATATGGTTATAAAATATACAAATAAACCTTACAATGACATCCCAACGAACAAAACTGAATGACTCAGGTGCTGTAGTAATTTTTATTGACCACCAGATGGCGAAGTAGATTACTGTTTCAAAAGCTTTGAAGCACCAATGCAGTTTTGTTGTAAAAGCCTGCTTCAAAAGCCTCATTCGGCACATCCCTACAAACAGGCAAACAGGCATATATCACAGGAAGGCAGTCCAAACAAACAACAAGCAGAAACACACAGGCAGACAGGGGAAATCCAGGAAACAGGCAAAGATTAAAAACCAAGAACACGGGAACAAATGATAGAAAATTCAGAACACTAGACAGTGCTTTGCAGGAATGGATGATGTGAACCAGGCTTATATAGGCAAAGTGAAACAAGGCTAATGAGCTAAAGGTAACGAGATAACAAGGAGGCATGGTCCAATGAGTGTCCATGGTAACTAACAAGGGAACAGCAGCAGGGAAACAAGAGGTGAACACACCATAGAGTGGTGCAGGCATGACATCACTGTAGCCAAAACATGGAAGCAAGTTAGCATTTTAGCACTTCCGGTTCCATTGTGCCGAAGTCAATGGGTTTTTTGAATAAGATTTTGGTTAAATGGCTGAAATAAGGTCTGTGGTGAACACAAGCTCAAGACACTTTCACGTTTTATTCTACAACATAAAATACATCACTATTATCCCACTTGTGATTTTTTTTTTTAGCTGTTCAAGGATTAGTCCACATTTAAATAAACTTTTCCTGATAATTTACTCACCCCCATGTCATCCAAGATGTTCATGTCTTTCTTTCGTCAGTTGAAAGAAATTAAGGTTTTTGAGGAAAACATTCCAGGATTTTTCTCCATATAGTGGATTTTGTGGATTGACGAAAGAAAGACATAAACATCTTGGATGACATGGGGGTGAGTAAATTATCAGGAAATGTTTATTTAAAAGTGGACTAATCCTTTAAGTGTCTTGAAAAAGGTGGTTGCTAACAAGTGGCTAAATGGGACTACAGAGGCTGTCGGCAATATTAAATGTCATCACAACAAACAGGTGAGCTCAATCCGCTTTTACAGCCTCATTATGCTCATAATTGTGCTCTCATAATCTAGTCTAACTCAAACATTCTGGGAAAATGTTTTTAGATAAAAACTGAAAGAGCTGTTGGAAGCTTAGTGATGGTGACGTTGAAGTCGAGCGACCGTGATGAAGTTCGTTTTAGCCTACCTTTAGCTTTTTACTTCTGGCAACTGCATTTATGCTTCAAATTTCATAAAATTTGTGTCATTCTGTCAACATTTTCTTGATGGACAAAACATGTAAGTATCATAAACCTTTGTTGATCACAGAGCTTGTTTTTTTGCAATAATCCAAAAGCCTATGGAAAAATCCTATTGGGATTTTGTCGAGGGAACCAGTGTGATGCTAACTGCCGGTTGGCCTACAAAGTGACATCATACCTGCACCACTCTATAATGGAGACACAGGGAACACAGACAGTGACAAAAATATCCAAAAATCACATTATCCCAAATATTTCCAAAAATGTTTCAATCCAGAGAAATCCACTATTTTTAACCAGTGTAATGGCCCATGTCATTGCGAAGCCTGCCAATGACGTCTTATCTGCATTACCCTCGATTTCCAGTTTTACTTCTATAGAAACCATGGAAACACCAAAGACGCTTTAAAGCAGAACCAAGTAACTTTTTTTACCTTCATAAATAGTTTTCTAAGTCCTTACGATGGTTAAATGACTTGTAGTGGTGTGTTTGAGGCGAGCACTAACCCCCTCTGGCACGTCTACGCCAAAAAACAGCACTTGCAAGTTGAGCTGCGCCGACCCGACACAATCTCGCCTCATGTTCACGTTCACGCGAGAGTGACAAAATGCTTTACAGTAATTCAAAAAACAATGTATATATTATGACTTTATAAGACAATTTCGAAAATTACCCACCTCCATCAAGATTTCTTGTACTGTATTTGCAAAACTACTGTGCTGGTGAGCGTTGTAGTCGTTGTAGTCCAGAGCTGTGCTTGGAGTATTTACGACAGTGTGATTCACTAAAGGAACCTGTAGGGGGAGCTTCGCAAATCTTACTGAGTTCCACTTTAATATAGTATGTGTTTTATTAGACAGTTGAGCAACTGTTTCGATACATTTATTGACAGAAAACAAATAATTGTTATAGCTCAACATGGGTAGTCTTATTGTTTGAATCTCTCGTTTTCTTGATTTACCGTGAGTAACATATTTGTACCATGCCTAAGAGACAATGCTATTTTGGCAAGCAGCATAGCATAATCAGAAAGAGCTTTCTAGTAACAGTAATACAGCATTTTGTCCACGTACAGTATAATTTAAATTAATTGCACTCCATTTAGCAACACAAGTCATCCAGCTTGTATTAATGATATTCTAATATCGAACTACCGCAGTGTGCAACAAATGTCTCATACCAGCCACCAAGCGAATACACAGAGTAATGATATAAAATAACTTTCAACACACTCAAATGTATTACCCCACAATTTTAATTAATCAGATAAAGTGACCTGTATGAGCATTGTATTGTACTGTATGAGTACAATACAAGTTATGTTTGATTCTGTATTAGAATAAATCTAGTTGTCCACATGACCCAGGGTTTCCTTGCAGAACATTGCGCAGAGCATCACACTTCTTATGCCATCGCTTTCCTAGGTAAACAGCGCACACATACACTACCGCTCAAAAGTTTGGGATCGGTAAGATTTTTAATGTTTTTAAAAGAAGTTTTGTCTGCTCACTAAGGGTGCATTTACTTAATTAAAAATACAGTAAAAACAGTAATATTGTGAAATATTATTACAATTTAAAATGACTGTTTTCTATTTGAAAATATTTTAAAATGTAATTTATTCTTGTGTTGGCAAAGCTGAATTTTCAGCATCGTTAATCCAGTCTTCAGTGTCACATGATCCTTCAGAAATCATTTTCAATGTCAATTTGCTGCTCAAGAAACATTTATTGTTTACAATTGTACAAAATATTTGTGTACAATATTTTTCAGGATTCTTTGATGAATAGAAAGTTCAAAAGAACAGTGGTTATTTGAAATCTAATCTTTTGTAACATTATAAATGTCTTTACTGTCACTTTTGATTGATTTAATGCATCCTTGCTGAATAAAAGTATTAATTTTTTAATTTCTTTTCAAAAAAATAAAATAAAAATTCTTACTGACCCCAAACTTTTGAACGGTAGTGTACACAGCCATCCATGTAATTTAAAAGAAAACGGGACTCATCTGACTAGGCAACCTTCTTTCACTGCTTGAATGTCCTGTTCTGATACTCATCTGCCCATTGTAGCATTCATGTGGACAACTAGATTTATTCCAACACAGAATCAAACATAACTTATATGTAAGTTATGTTTGATTCTGAGAGCCTTGCCATTTCAGAGATACTCTGACCCAGTTGTCTTGCTATAACAATTTGGCCCTTGTCAAAGTCATTCAGATCTTTATTTCTGCCCATCTTTATTTCTGCCCATCTATCACGTTGATTACGAGAACTGATTGCTTACCATCTAATCTACCCAGATGTGACATGACGTGAAGGCCAAGTATTGTAGCCCAATTTATTATCTGCATTTAACCCATCCAAGTTAGTGCACACACATTAGGAGAAGTAGGTAGCGAACACACACACACACACACACACACACCAAGAGCAGTAGGCAGCCATTGGCTGCAGCACCCGGGAAGTGATTGGGGGTTAGGTGCCTTTTTCAAGGTCACCTTAGTCATGGGAACTGAGGGTGGAAAAGAGCGCTGGTTATTCACTCCCACACCAACATTTTTCCTGCCTGTATTGAGAATCGAACCAGCAACCTTTGTGTTACTGACTCTCTAACCATTAGGCCACGACTGCCCCACATGTGTATGTGTGCGTGGTGTGCAAAATATGATTTATCTTTGAATAAAAGCATCTACTAACTGCATAAATGTAAAAGGCAGCAATGATATGCCACATGTAATCTAACACTACCCATTATATATGTTTTCCAGCTCAGGTACCAAGTGGACAAATCTTTACAACCCCACCAGGAGGATTCCCATGTAAGACAATCATGCATGTGTGTGGAGAGAGGGACACCGGTGTTATCAAGACCTTGGCAAAAGAAATAGTGGTTCAATGTGAGCGCAGCCACTACCAGTCTGTGGCCATTCCTGCTATCTGCGCTGGTCAGTAGCTTAACTTTTACTTATAATGCAAAATAATAAACCATTTGTCTTTTTTGGTGTATGTTGATGTATTTTTTCAATATGCTGGAAACATTTTCTTGCAGGACAAGGAGGTTTGGATCCAAATGTGGTGGCCAAGTCCATTCTAGAGGGAATAAAGGATGGTGTTCAAGGAGCGAATCTTCAACATCTCAAAACTATTCGGATCATTCTGCTGAAGATTAATGTTTTCCTGGAGTTTAAAGCGATGGCACAGCAAATCTTTGGTGGTAATACACAGTTGACAGGTGAGGATAAATCTGCGCCATGCAGAGGCAATACATTTTTTTTATTAAATATGTCCATCTCATGCATTTAAATAAATATATTTTAGCTTTTGTCAATGTTTTACAGTGTTTAACAGCGAGACACTCATGATGTGTTTTTGTAGTTCAACACAGACATTAGCATCACCCTGGTTCCCTTGACAAAAAGCCAATATGATTTTTTCCATTGGCTTTTGGATTATTGCTTAAAAAAAATAATCTCTGTGACCAACAAACATCTATGATTCAGATACACTTTAGGTTAATCATGATAATCTTCACAAATTAAAGGGATAGTTCACCAAAAATGAAAATTTGATGTTTATCTGCTTACCCCCAGCGCATCTCAAGAT